>JAKVQY010000485.1:0-12748 GCA_030463045.1 Geotrichum macrosporum
TAACTATGATAGACCGAACATAACTAAGAGTAAGAATAAACAGATATATCATCATTATCATCATCAAACTGTTCCAATTTTTGAATCAGTTTCGAATGAAAGAAACCAATAAAAAATTAAAACGCTGAGCAGACCTGAACAATTCTAACATTATTTCTATTTTGTTCTCTCTTTAAGTTCCGTTCTGCCCTCTTTATTCTCTTGTAAATTTCTTTTTGAAACAGGCGGATATGGAAAAAAGGCCAGTTAAAGACGAAAGGTCAATGCATAACTCCTAATCAAATCCGCTTCAAATTCAGAAAGCAAAACAAAAAAATTAAAAAAAATTAAAAAAGTCGGCTTTTAAATGTTTTTTTAAATTATTGATCATCATACATGGAGTTTTCCTTTTGGGAGTAACTTTGGGGAAAAAAAATATTTTAAATATATTCGCATTTCTTCCCTTGTTTAATTTCTTCCTCCATTTCATTTCACCTCATTATAGTCGGAAATGTCACTTTCATCGCCACCTACCGATAACTCCACTATATCTTCCAACAAGAAAAGGGTCAGAAGGGCCCATACTAAGTCGCGGTATGGTTGCCAGTCATGTAAACAGCTCAGAATAAAGGTACGTTAAACGTCTTTCTTCTCAACCTCAACAAGCCCGATTAATTATCTTTTCAGTGTGACGAGGCCCATCCTGCTTGCTACAACTGCACAAAGCGTGAAAAACGGTGCGTCTACAAAACGTCCCCTCGAAGTCCCGCCATTTCCAAAACAGCAAACATTATTATCCCGAGTGAGTCCAAATGGGCTTCACCATCAACGACCCTAAGTGACGAAGGTTGGGTTGGACAACCGCCGTTATCCTATGATGCTAATGGTAATCCTATGATTGTTAACCTCGCGCCACCGCCGACTTCGGTACAAATGCAGTTGTCGGGTATGCCGGCATATTATCAACAGCCTCCGCTACAACAGCACATGCCTGATTTCTTTGAGTATCAAATGCGACCGCTCCACCAACAGTTATACTCCATTATTCCGCCTCAGCTACAGGTGAATTTTTATGTGCCGCCAACTTTACGTCAAGATATTCAGTCACATCCACCTGACAGTCCTCCCCAACCCTACGACAAGCTTTCTCAATTTAGTTCCGTAGATTGGAAAGTCAAAGAAGACGAGCTTATCCAGCATTACAAAGAAATCTATCTAGACACTTTTGAATTAACCGATTCTATAATACCCATGTGGGGTGAATTGGTACCTGAATTAATTCCACGGTTTGACTGTCTCCGCTATGCCATCACTACATTTGCATCTCTGCACCAGGATTACCTAGCCTGTCACTCGGCCAATACCGAGTTTGTAGCTTCAGATCTATCTACATCCCTTTATAATCGGGCGTTGGCTCTTTGCGGCCAAGAATGCAAAGAAGCGAGCCCAACTAACTATGAAGCCCTCTTTTTTGCTACTTCTCTCATCATGATGTCTTCACATTCTCTTGATGAGAAAACCATACCCTTTTACTCAAATTCTCATGACTTGGTCGATATCTTATCTCTTACAAAAGGTCCCATTTCCATACTTTTAACAATGAAATCGCATCTGGCTGCGTCCCCTTTGATTACATTTTTCAAGCATGGAACCCACGACCTAGAGAAGCACATGCGAACTAAATTATGCGACAACTTGCTTGAAGTCTGTCAGATGCTTTCAGATGATGGCGAGCTGGAAACAAGCGTGGATCAGATTTTAAACGTGTTGAGGAACGGACCGGCAAGCCCACCGGTTGAAGAACCTGTTTTATTAAGGGCTAGAGGTTCTGCAGGAGAACGTAAAACAACGCCAACTTTAGAGATACCAGGTGTAAGACGTCAAATGGCAGGTCCATTCTTGACTAAACAGAGCTTACTATATTTAAAAATCAATCCTCTAGAGCCAAACTACTACCCGGAAAAACACCTTAATTACGATGAAGACGATGACGAAGGTTTGGCAAGTCCAAAGGACAGTGACGACGATGACAATAGTGCAGACGGTAGTCGCGATCCGAGCCCGAAAAGACATAATGTTTCTTCAAATTCCAACTCTGCATTATCCGAACTCTCGACTCGAAAAGCTGCTTTTCTCGAAGTACTTACACTTTTTCGTGTCTGCTGTCGGAAAGTTGTTGCTATGAAAAACTTTTCCCGTATCTACGCATGGTCCATGTTGCTTAACCGCAAGTATCTGACAATGCTTAGAGTCGAACGCCATCCATTTTCTTTCGTGATCTTGGCGCATTATCTCGCAGCCATGTTGTTTCAGACCCCGTTTTTTTGGAGTTATGACAGAATTGTCAAAGAGTTGAGAATAATACTGAGAGGTCGTTCTTCTCCGGATTTTGCTTCTACAAGGCCAGAAACTTTTTGTTCCAGTGGTTTTGGACCATCGTCTTCACAGTCTGGTACGACGGAGAGAGGAGGCATACCGAGTTTTTTACAGGAAGGTGAAATCTCTTATGAGCCGAGGCTTGTTCCCAGTGAATGGAGTCCACTGTTGAAGTGGCCACAACTTGTTTTGAACATTGTGATGGCCAATCGAAAAGACGGAAAATACCAACCACTGAGCTTTGAATTATTTGAAGAGATGGTTGATGCTACAATATGAAATGACGAACTGGAAGGAAATGCTTTTGTTGCATTAGACAATAAGCTTGATCAGCGATGAATTAAAAGGATTTGGATTTTTTTCATATTACCTTTAAACTTATTTGAAATATTTATTTGATACTTTGGTAGTATTAGACCCATTTTTTTATAGAAAAATTTTGAACCACATTCAGATTTTCCCTTAATTTGTGATTCTCCACATTGATAAACAGAAATAATCAATTCGGGTGAAGCCAAGAAGTAAGGACAAGAAAATCCATACTTTCGCATTATAAAACTAGAACCATACATTGAGATGAATTTATAATTAACTACTTTATATGATAAAGAAGAAAAAATATTTCACGATCCAATGCAACCTTTAATATACGAAATATTCAATTGGAAATAAATTTCAGTCTGTTATTTCATTTGGTCTTGTAACGTTGGCCGCGCCCTGTCAAATAACAAAACATTTACGTTACTAGGAACATTTTGTTTATTTCAAAAAATTAAATGAAGACCAGTAATATTCAGTTCCAGCCAAAAGAGAACTCTTGGAGAGCTAGGCTTTTACTTTTATCATATTTTGAGTTTAATAGCAATAAACTAGTGAATAATAGAAGAAAGAATAGCCAAGTGTCATTGCAAATAAAAGAAATTTAACGTGTAAAATGAATTATGAAAAAATTAAACAAAAAAAAAAAAGACCCCCGAGTACTATTCAAATACTTGTTTAATGTACCATTTCCATTTTAGCTGCCATGAAGATCCTCCGAAGTTTCACGAATGACTTCATCATAAGTAGGGGGTGCGTTACTTTGCCGCTCGGACTGAGTCTCAGAAATAGCTCCATATGAAGTGTTATTCCTGCTAGACTCTCCTGTAATTTGATTCTGTATCAGTTTCTGACTCTGCTGTGGGTTTTGCTGCTGCTGGGTTGGAAGAGGCTGGTAGCCTGGTGAAGATGTGATTACTCTCTGATGCCGCTGTGGCGGGACTGTAACATAAACCACGCTGCCTCCATGAGAACATCCACCACGACCACGATTACCACGTTGGCTCCTGCAGTTATTATTGGATGACCCATAGTAGGCCTGACTCTCATAGTCATATTCGTAGATTTGCCTCTCGTCTTCTGGATACTTGGATATGATATACCAGGCGTGGAATAGGCCTGGCAGATAACCTAACAATAATAATGCAATGTTGATAAACCCTGGAAAGATGAAGCAAACATCGAGTTAGATACTAATGATAAGACCTTTAAATAATACCGATTTGGCACCACTTACCGTCAGCGGAGCATAAGCCTCTGCGAATCCAGACAGGCAGTGGCGGAAATATGATGGCGATAATGACTAGGCAACAGTCTGAACAACATAAACAGCAGCACATTTTGTCCTTATTCAATATATAATTAAGCAAACCTATGAATTATTTGTGATATGCAAAGAAAAATAACAAACGGAGGAAAGTGTGGGTGGAAATCTATTGTTTTCTTAAAGACTTGTATTCAAAGCTTTTATTTTTATATATCTTTGTGTGACTTCGATATAATAGCATTTTGCAAAAACAGGCTTGGTCTGACTCAGCCATAAGCATATGAGGTACTTTGCCGCCAATTTAGTAATACCGTGGCAAACTGAACAGACACCGCTATGCCCTACGATCAGGCATATCCTTTAGAATTCCTTGTGTGAATGCCGAGATTCCAAAGTTTTCTGAAAAATCGTCTCTTTATTTGCTGCCGAGACTTGAGGTACTGAAATGGATTATGGGCTCCACACAGTCACAAGGTTAGGGGATGCGCTCCTCCAATATCTGAAATTCTTGCTCTGAACTGCTTACGGACCCTTCTTGAATTGGCCATTTTCCTTTAGTTTCCTGTTAATTACTTGATATATATAAGAAATTGCTTGCTGTATTGCCATGTCTTCTGTTCTCTCCATTTCATACGGTACGTATTCACCAGTTGAGTCAAAGAGTTGCGCTAATGTACTGCCACCTTGAAGCCGTCTTAATTCTCGCTGATTCTGAGCTTGAAATCACACCTGAAAAGCTCCAAACACTTATAGCAGCCGCTGGAATCACGGACGTTGAGCCCATCTGGTCACAGCTATTTGCTAAAGCCTTGGAGGGTCAAAATGTCATTGACCTTGTAACCAGCTTTTCTGCCAGTGGAACTATTTCTGGATTATCTGCTGGTGGGGCTGCAGGCGTTGCTACAGGAGGTCCATTTTCTGAAGAAGGTCAACTTGAAGAAGCAGAAGAACCTGTGGAGGAGTCTGACGACGATATGGGACTAGGTCTGTTTGACTAAAAGGGATGCTGCTGTCATATATATCTGTTTATACCTTTAACCTAATGTTTTGTAGTTATTTGCATTTAACTTCAGAGTAGCTTTGCTATTTCAATCTACAAATCTGTTAATTAGGGCAAAAATTCAAGTGCTCAAAAAAAATGCAACTCCCAATTTCACTTTACAAGCTGTTTTTTTTTTTGACGTAATATTAAAATGGCCAGATCAAAGCAAAAATCCAAAGTCGGCTCACACCCGCGTATACAGGAACTAGATAATTTACAAGAGTTCAAAGACTATGTTGGTAATGCCAACGTACCCGCTACGCCATTAATTCAAAAGATTGAACAACTGCAAGCCCAGCGTGCCGAAAAACTGAACGAACGATCTTTCACTCAGCCTGCATCATCCACTGCCTCCGCCCCAAAGCGATACCGTAAATCAGGCAAGGAAACACATGTTACTACCACTAAAAATGCCAATTCTACAGATGACCTCTCGCCAGTAGGCCGGTTCATGTTTGATTCCCTTGATTATACAGCATACCTCATCCCAATTATCTCGGTCCACGTCGTATTGGACATTCTCGTGCGTGCTCAATACAGTGAAAACAGCTGGGAAAGCGTTGCGCAAAATGAGATTTTATATCGAGCTCTCATGGCCATTCCGGTCTTTAGCCTCCTACATTTCTTCGTTCACCCTTTAACTGGTATGAGAGCCTTCCGGATTGCCTCCTTTTTTGCGTCAGTTGCCGTCGGTGGCTACCTTCTCTACGCTTCAAACGAAGAAGGTTACTACTACGTCATGAAAAGAGCCCCACCACTGGGGACATTGTGGGTTTGGCTGTTTATTGAAATGGAATGGCAGTGGTCTGCAACTTCGCTGGTCGTTATTGCATTCTGGATGTGGCTTAAAGATTATTCTATTTAATTCCAGTATATACTAGCATATAACAGAAATTATTATAGTATTTCTTTAGAATTGTGATCCTTGGAGGTCTCCAAATCGATTGTTCAGCGTTGCGAATCCTTCAACTTGCTCCTCGCAGCTTTCTTCACGTGGACGCCCTCTGACAGTTGGAAGCAAGCTTATGAGACCCGCTGAATCTACTTCAGCTCGTAGGGTGCCAGCCACAGAATCGTACTTTGGCGGTCCAGATTTAGGTGCCTGTTGCAGTGATCCACTGCCGCCTGTACTTTGGCTTTGGGATGAAAATCCTGATGCCATCGATACATTGTCGGAGTCCGGCTGTCTGTTCTCCCGAAGATGCTCCCCCACCGCTGCCGATGCTCCAAACAGGCGATCGTTTAAGGCATCATAAAATGAAGGCAATTGGCCAGAAAGAGGGTCGTCTAGCGTCATAAATTCAAATCCTTCAACAGGAGGAGAGCATGATAAAGGCGACAATATAGGTCGCACTATAGGCGAACCAGTCCCATTCGCTTTTGACATTTGCTGCCCCCTTCTTGCTATAGGAATTGCATTACTCGTATCTTTATTGTTACTGCTGCTCTGTTCGTCCTCAGCGGCTACTTCATTTGGATTTCTCAAAGTCAAATCAGCATAGCGTGGTAACTCAACGCTTTCCGTCTTGCAATGCCGTGACAAAAAGTGTATAGGAGCGTCAATGAGTACTTCAAAATATTTCCACTTCAAGCTAATTGGGTCTGGTTTGGAGACTCGGAAAGAAATGTGTAGTCGGTGCTTGACGTGAATGAGCGGGTTGAAAATAGCATCCGGGCGCAGAAACTGAAAATACTGACTGTCCGATGAGGGCGCTGTAAAATGATGAGTAGCAACGCTATCCCAATCCCCATCGGCAGTTACAAATGGCATAGTAACATCAAGCTCTGTTGTACTGGCAATTTCTTCAGACTTTTGGCTTGACTCTCCAACTTGGTCAGCTGAGAAATGCAATAAATTGCCTGTCAGCATGGCAAGTTTGTGTTTCTTCTTCTCCTTCTCCTTGTCATGCTTTCCATCTCCTTTTTCCTCATGTTCTGCACCATCCATATCGTTACTTTCGTTTGCAGTCTTCTGAAAAATCATAATCTTGCGACTAGCCTCATTGTGTTTTAGATGGACCATGCGGGCTGACAAGTATGAAACCTTCTCCACTACCTGAACACGTACTCTATGAACCCTAACTTTATCAATAGGCGTTAGCTTTATTGATAAAGGAATCGACGAACCGAGGGGAATAAACTTTTTCGGACATTGAATATCGTAATGAAGACGGTCATTCCAGTCTCGTGATATAGCCATAGGTGCGTTTGTAATCATTTCACCCACGCTAGGAGGGCTCCGAACTAACGTAACTTCCTTATGGCCAGTGATTCCAAATGAAAACCTGCTGGCCCGTTCAACCTTTGCTACCAGATAGTACTTGATAGCTCCCTTAGGGCACGCGATGGTCTCTGCTGTCCTCGCATCAATGGCTAAAGTAAAGTTAAACACGTAATCTCCAGCAGGATACACTTTTGACTGGGTATCTGCATTAAACATATGTACATCACCCTGGTGCGCATAATCACATCTTTTTTCGTCAAAGTAAGCAGGTGAAAATTGTGGAATGTTGTTTTGAGAACAATGAGCTGCAGAAGGCCTAGAGGCATCAAAACGGAATTCGCCTTGGGGGACCGGAGTTTTAAAGCAAATGCTCCCTGCCGTTACATTAGCAGGTAATATCGTGCCAGCATCTGCCGCAAGATGAACTACATCTGCGCCGTATAAGTCTGAAGATACAACTGACGAAGATCCCATAGTTACAATAGAACTCCTGACCGAAGCTTGCTCCGAAGTTGGTACAAATTCCCAGGTATGAGAACTGATGATAATCTCATCCTGGAACTGAGGCCCGCTAATTAGCGGGCTATCAAAGAAACTTTGGTCCACATTAGATTCCATCCAGCCTGTTTTGTACTTGCCGTAAAATCGAAGAGAGATGTCCTTGATTTTTGTCGGCTTTGCCAACTTCATAAGAAGAGAACCCCGCAATACAGATCGAGGCATATCCGAAGCAGAGGAGTTTTCCCCCAATGATGAGCTGTGTAGCGAAATCTTCGGAGTGATTTTCTGATACTGAAAGGAGTCTAGTCTTGCCTCATGACAGTATGGGTTCAAAATGGAATTAGGAGACTGGCTGGGGAAGTTTTCATTGAGAGGATCTCTGACATCAGGAGTTCTATTAGAGTCCAGTGCGGTGCTGTCATCATGATCGTGATAAGTTGATGGGCTCGACGGCGGATGAGCCAAGAATATAACATCCTTTTGCAAACTCAGCGAAAGTGAAATGCTCCCAGACTTTGACGAACATATGTTGTGTGGAGTTCCAACGCAATAGCTGGAGAGATCTACATGATCTTGTGTCGCTGTACTGGACATCGAACTCGAGTGCGACAACGTAGGCCGTGTGAAGGGTGATCCCGTGAAGTTGTAGTAATTTGAATGCATTTGACTGAATTGGTAACCAGAGATCTTTTAATAATTCAGCAATATGAGGTGCGATCAGAAATAACGATGATCGAAGAGAGAATAATTAATAGTTTCGACGGGACGAGAAGTTTAGAATCCAATATGGCTGACAGCGTTTTTTTTATCTATTAAAGTATATATATATACACATTTTTTTTTTTTTTCAAAAAGAGAGTTCAACGTTATTCTGGCATGAAATTTTCCGAAGTGGCCCGACCTTTTTTGGCCTCGGAATAACTTGAGTATGGGCGACTTTAAACTTCTAAAGAATAGCACAAAAATAGTAGGTCTCTTTTGGTTTATTAGGAGTCAATATTGCTCGACGAGTAATGGTAACGTTACTGCTGGAGGATGATGATCAAAAAAAAATTACATTTAAAGCCTCAGGGTCTTTTTTGCTTTGGGTATTATACGGTAATATTTTGAGGTTAAAGCCTCAAGTCTCAAGTCTTAAAATATTTACATAATCATCTGTAAGTATTACATAATTGACCAAGATGATTCCCTGAAAAACCCCACTTAAAATGACACCAAACCATCTTCTAACAGTACCCAAACAAAATCATTTCCCACCTCTGATCCCCCTTTCTCATTGCATCTCACGGACTCTGCTGCAATGTCCTCCTTGAAATCATTCATCAAAGCTGTGCGGGCAGCTAAAACCATAGCCGATGAGCGAACCGTTATCCAGAAGGAGTCCGCTGCTATTCGCACATCATTCCGTGAAGACTACGCAGACACTGGAATTCGACGGCAAAATGTAGCCAAATTACTCTATCTGTTCACGCTAGGAGAGCGCACTCACTGGGGTCAAGTCGAGTGCTTAAAACTTCTTGCTTCTCCTAGATTCACTGACAAACGCCTTGGATATCTGGGCACTATGCTCTTGCTAGACGAAAACCAAGAAGTACTAACTCTGGTCACCAATTCGCTTCAAGCTGATCTCAATCATCCAAATCAATATATTGTGTCTTTAGCACTTTGTACTCTTGCTGACATTGCTTCTACTGAAATGTCTCGTGACCTTTTTGCCGACATTGAGAAGATTGTGTCCTCCTCCAACCCATATCTGCGTAAGAAGGGTGCCCTGTGTGCTATGCGTATTACTCGAAAAGTCCCTGATTTAGAAGAAGCCTTTGTCGAAAAGGCCAGAGCTCTTTTGAATGATAAAAACCATGGGGTCTTAATTTGCGGTCTTGCTCTTATCACCGACCTTTGCCTACACAACCCAGAATTGATCTCTACCTTCAAGAAGTCAATTCCTACTATTATCAAGCATCTCAAGAGTTTATCTACGTCAGGCTATGTTCCTGAATACGACGTGTCTGGTATTGCCGATCCCTTTCTTCAAGTCAAACTTCTGCGACTTCTTCGCATTCTGGGAGCTGGAGACGTTCAGACTTCAGAGCAAATGAGTGACATTCTTGCTCAGATTGCCTCGAACACCGATTCTACAAAGAATGTCGGTAATTCGGTCCTGTATGAAGCAGTACAGACTATTTTTGGTATTGAAGCCGATTCTGGTCTTCGCGTCCTCGGTGTCAACATCCTGGGAAAATTTCTTACTACTAAAGACAACAATACTCGATATGTTGCCTTGAACACACTGCTCCATGTAATTGAGCGCGAACCAAATGCCGTTCAGAGACACAGGGGAATCATTATTGAGTGCCTCCAAGACAGCGACATTTCTATCCGGCGTAGAGCTCTGGAACTATCATATGCTTTGATCAATGAGCAAAATGTTCGTGTGCTTATTCGCGAACTCCTTGGTTTCCTTGAAACTGCTGATTCTGAATTCAAAACTACTCTGACCTCCCAGATTGCTATCGCCGCTGAAAAGTATGCACCAACCAAACGTTGGCACGTTGATACCATTATTCGCATGCTCAAACTCGCAGGGGCGTATGTCAAAGAAAATGTCTTGTCTTCTTTTATTATCCTCGTCATTGGCTCTGAAGAACTTCAACTGTACACTGTTCAAAAGCTTTACACAGCTCTTCGTAACGACATTACTCAGCAAGGCTTGACGTTAGTTGGAACATGGCTTATCGGCGAATATGCAAACATTCTCCTTCAAGGTGGCTCGTATGAAGAGGAAGAACTGGCACAGGAGGTCACCGAGACTCAAATTGTTAGTCTCATGGAAACTATTATTGACTCCTCTTACGCCAGCGAAGTTGTCAAAGAGTATGTCTTGAATGCCTTAATGAAACTCACCACTCGCCTCCCATCCTCTTCTGAAGTTGAAAGAATTCGCAGAACCCTTGGTAACCATGCCACCTCCTTAGACATTGAAATTCAACAGCGTGTTGCCGAGTACAGCAAACTTTTTTCGTACGATTCAGTACGCAGAGGTGTTTTGGAAAAAATGCCAGCTCCAGAGGTTCGGAAGGATCTAAGTCAGCGATACAAGGCGGAAAAAGCCAAACAAGATAGTAGAAGGAATCCTTTGGCTGCAATTTCCAAGAAGCCCGTCTCCGCCGCGTCCACAGGTGATCTACTTCTAGACCTTATGGGAGATTCTTCACCCTCTGTCCCATCTGTCCAGGTTAAACCAACTATTACGAGCAATGATCTTTTGTCTGACATTTTTGGCTCATCTTCTAACATCCAAAGCACCACCACTAATGCCCCTCCTCCCAGGAATGCCAATCAAAATATTATGGATCTTTTCTCCTCTTCAAATTCGGCGACTCCAAAAGCACCTTCTTCTTCTGTTGGACTTGGCGATTTGTTAAGTCCCTCTTCTAGTCCAGCTGGATCCCTCGGAATTGATCCTATTGAAGCATATAACAAGGGGCCACTAATGCTCACTTTCCAGCCAATTTCCAAAGATGGTCCTGGTACCTCTGTAATTTTGGCTAAATTCACGATCAACGGCGCGTCTCAGATATCTAGTCTTAATCTGCAGGTTGCCGTTCCAAAAACCCAGAAATTGCAACTACAGAGTTTATCATCTTCTGTAATTACCTCTGGCCAGTCTGCAACTCAGCAGCTGAAAGTTTCAGGTACTCCTGGCACCAATGTACGACTTCGATTAAGAATCCTTTATACTTTGGATGGACAAGAGTTCAAGGAGCAAGTTGACTTTGGAAAATTCCCAGCTGGACTGTTGTAGTCACGTAAAGATAAAATGCGGGAAGAAGGAATAATTTTTAGTTTAGCAATGAAAGGTATGTTAATAGTTTACAGAGGGATACAAAATAATTTTTGTTGATAAGTCATCAGGTTTTCAGTCCTTTCGTAGCACAGTGGTTTATTCTGGAGGGATCGAAATAAACTTTTTCAAAACTGTATTTAGAGTAAAGAATAAGTGGATATTTTTTTAAAAGATTCACATTTTAGCTTAATCACGTTAAAAATAATGTCATAGATGTATTAGTGCATATTTAGTAGCCTTGTATTTTGTAAACAAGATGGAATCGTCTGTGTAAGTTTTTAATTACGCGATAGTTTAATTTAACTTGAAAGGAAGTTGTGGCCCAACCGAGCCCATTTAACCCCCTCCTCGCGCTAGCAGCGAGGTCAAAGGAGCCAACCAGATGCGTACTGATTTCTCTAGCGACTTGGGCCAGAGAATCGTTTACTATGGTGTTTCTGTCCGAGCCCTTTGTGCACTTTTTTTTTTTTTTCGAGAAGCGGAGGTACGAAAGCAGAGGATGAGGGATATTGCCTACTGGAAGGCGCTTCTTAACCAAAGTAAGTTGATGGTAACCTGTCTGTCACGTTGGGTGTCGGGTTCGATCCCCTCCTCGGTCTGATATTCGCCATATCAAACAAAAACAGGCCTGAGTATGCTGCTTGAAGTACTCAACCGCTGGTTTCTCAAGGTTTCACCTCGAATACCAAAACTTGGAGGGAATCGGTAGCCTCAGCACGAGACAGCCTTGTGCTGGCACTAGTAAGCACGGGAGAAGGAACCATTTATACCTGGAACTCAATCATCTACAAGTCCCGAGTACTGACCATGTTTCCCTCGGAAAGGTCAGAAAGAGGTGTTTTAATCCGAGAACACATGTAATCTGGGAGGTTCACGATCTGCCTATAGGTTAAAGACAACAATGCGAAAAACAGGACCCTGATCGATCCTGCGGGGGGCCAACAGGTGGCCCAGAAGGGCCGGGTCTGGGAGAGTAAGTCTTACCCCGTGGTAGATTTCGACTGACACAACGAAGTAGCAACCTAAATAACCCCGGGAAGAAGAAACAAGCACCATGGTGCTACCCAGGATCTTACCTATAATACTTGGTATGGTACGGACCCGAAGTAGGATATGGGAAGATGATTGACTATATAACTATGATAGACCTAACATAACTAAGAGTAAGAATAAACAGATATATTATCATCATCA
>JAKVQY010000486.1:0-12728 GCA_030463045.1 Geotrichum macrosporum
GGCAAACATGTCCCTTCTATCTCCCATTGATTTGAGCAGATTCCTGTGTTTCTCCGACTGCTTTTAAAACAACCCACCGAGAGAAAGCACCAAGGAATGGAGCCTTTCTCCGAGAAATGAGTACTTTGCTTTCTTTTCGTTGTACTTATCGGTGAGCCCTTTTTGTACCCCAGGATAGCAACTTGGTGAACAAAGAGCACGAACAGAATTATCATAGGGATCAATTCTCTGTCCCAGGTCGGTAGAGAAATCAGTGCGCACCCGATTGTCTCCATTGGCCTTGCTGCCTACAAGAGGCTCTACTGATACCACCACAGGCGAGCTTCTGATTGCGTTAGCAAACATGTTTTGAATGTTATTGTAGCGCCTATGGATTTCCCTCCTTTGGCCTCAATGCAGCACAAATCTTCATAATTCAGACAGATTGAATTCCCACAATCCCTGCTTTTCTGCCTGTCTGTCTCAGCATGTTCTGGTGCCCCTAAATTTGCTTGTTGATGGGATGTCTGAATAGAGAAAGCGTTTTTGCAGCTAAATTAAATGGGAATCACAAACCTGCCTTGGGTAGGGGTAAAGTTAAGGGTTGTAAAACTCCCAAATTTCTAGTCAAGAATTTTTTTGAACACTTTTTTTTGAAATTTCAAAATTTTGAGATCGGAGAAAACTTTCAATATTAGGTCTTCCAATTTCAAAAGATTCTACAATAAGCATGGGCAAATATAGAAAAAGGTTTAACGAAAAAGCTCGCTCTGGCATGGTTGCCAAGCAGGAAAAGCTTAAACGTGCTCGACAAAAGAGTTTCCGCGTAGCCGAGAATGATGGGCGAGAAGCTGCTGAGGTAGAGCGGATTCGATTAGAGACTGAGGAAGAAAACTTCAACCCCAATGCCGAAATATTAAAGCCTATGAGCACTGAAGAAAAACTGGATAGGAAAAGAAAGCTACAGGAGACTTTACGGCCTCCCCAGGAAGCTGCAATGTCCCGCACAAAGCGTAAACGTCTGGAAAAATACATTGTAAGTATATATTTTCTCTTTCCTTTTCAACCAGTGCCCATTTATCTAACTCGCAATTTAGGAAAAACAAGTTAAGAAAGAGGAGAAAAAAGTATTGCTAGAAAAACTATCCGAGTCTAAAATTGATACTAGCTTTTTAAAGAGTATGAAAGAGCTAGGTGCTGGCGGAGCAACCAAACGACAAAGATTCGAAGAAGCATTATTGTTAGAGCAAACAGGACGTGGAAACGAGGAGACAAAAAAAATATTGTTTGAAGATCATCAAGTGAAAAACTGGGAAAACGACGAAGAAATGAAAAGGGCATTTTTGAAACCAACAGAATTACCAAGTTCTGAAGACGAATCTGATAATGAACCCAGCACTTCCTTATTTATTGACCATCGACCAAGAGCTCCCATCGGTACCGGTTTTGGGTTTTCTAACTTGGAGACTATCACTAAAGTCAAACAGACTTCTTATAATTGGCGAGCTAAGCTTGCCATGGCTAAGGCCAAAAAGCACGGTGTCGATTTGGCAGAAATTGATGGAGAAACGTCTGAAGAGGAAGTAGCGACCGAAAGCGAAGAAGAGAAAGGGCTAGAGGGAAGTCTTGATGAAGATTCTGAGAATGAAAACGAAAACGAAACTGACGAAGAAGAAGAAGAAGAATGGACAGGCTTTGAGGAAAAAGTAGAAAGTACAGAACAGACCCAAATTCTAGCAGAAGAGTCAGGTGAAGAAAATGAAGACGCAAGTGGCTCACAAGAAGAAAACGAGGATGATGAGGAAGAAGAAGACTTTAGTGAAGAAGAAGATGAGCAAGTTGGACACAGCCCTAAGAAATCAAAGGGACAGGAGTTTGCTGAATGGGCCAGAAAGCAAACTGCAGAAGAACCTCTTTCTTTAGAAATCCCGCAGTATGAAGGTACTTACATTCCTGTGGCCCGCCCTGAAGATGCAGAGGTCCTCCCCATTGATTACTCTAATCCTCACTTAAAAAACGACCGCAAGACATATTTTGTGAATGTTGAGCGCTCAGAAAGGGTGAAGGAGTCGCGACTAAATTTACCAGTTGTAGCTGAAGAACAGCGTATTATGGAAGCAATTCATAACAATGATTGTATTGTCATTTGTGGTGAGACAGGTAGTGGTAAGACTACTCAAGTTCCGCAGTTTTTATTTGAATCTGGCTATGGCAGCTCTGGAAGCGATACCCCTGGGCTCATTGGAATTACACAACCTCGGCGTGTTGCCGCTGTCAGTATGGCCAATCGTGTCAGTGAAGAATTAGGGGATAAGGGGCACGTTGTTGGTTATCAAATTCGATTCGATGCGAATGTTAAATCAGATACAGCGGTAAAATTCATGACTGATGGTGTTCTTTTAAGAGAACTTAGCAATGATTTTGTTTTAACAAAGTATTCAGCCATTATTATTGATGAAGCACATGAACGGAATGTGAATACTGATATTCTGATAGGCGTACTCAGCCGTGTCTTGAAGTTACGTCGAGAAATGGCTAATGAGAACCCAGAAAAGCATAAGCCGTTAAAGCTCATTGTTATGTCAGCTACTCTTCGTGTTTCTGATTTCACTGAAAATACTACGCTCTTTGATATCCCTCCACCCGTTTTGAAGGTTGAAGCACGTCAATACCCTGTATCAGTGCATTTCAACAAGAAAACTCCATTTAATTATCTTGATGAAGTATATCGCAAAACATGCAAGATTCATCAGAAACTTCCTCCTGGAGGAATTCTGATTTTTCTTACTGGCCAAAATGAAATCACACACATGTGCAAGCGACTTAAGAAAGCGTTTCCTTTTAAAGACAACAAAAGCAAGTCTGCAAAAGATTCAGATGTGGCTATTCGCGTAAATTCGAAAGAAGCTACAACTGAAGTGGAAGATATTGATTTTGGAATTGATATTAATGAAGCAGAAATTGATGACTTCAATGTTGCAGAAGAAGAAGAGGAAGAAGAAGGTTTTGATGAAACTTTAGAAGAAGGGCAGGATGCCAATGCTCCATTACATGTGCTGCCATTATATTCATTGCTTCCTACGAAAGAACAGATGAAAGTATTTGATGTACCCTCTGCTGGGTCAAGATTATGCGTTGTCGCCACGAATGTTGCTGAAACCAGTTTGACTATTCCTGGTATTCGGTATGTTGTTGATTGTGGTCGCTCTAAGGAGCGGGTTTATGATGAAGAAACTGGTGTTCAACAGTTCACCGTTAACTGGATCAGCCAAGCAAGCTCTGGACAAAGAGCAGGACGTGCTGGGCGTACTGGTCCTGGACACTGCTACCGCATTTTTTCTTCTGCTGTGTTTGAACGAGATTTTGTGCAGTTTTCACGTCCAGAAATTTTACGCATGCCAATAGAGGGTCTTGTTTTGCAAATGAAGGCTATGGGTATTGACAAGATCGTAAACTTCCCATTTCCAACTCCCCCTGACAGGAACAGTTTGCAAAAAGGGTTGAATTTGCTTAAATATTTGGGTGCACTCAATGAAAAAGAAAACCTTACTACTCTTGGAAAATCCATGAGTTTGTTTCCCCTTAGTCCTCGATTTGCCAAAATGCTCATTATTGGGGACCAGCTTGATTGCCTTCCTTATATTGTTGCAATTGTTGCAGGGCTATCTGTGGGAGATCCATTTATTGGCCAGCATGAGTTGGGTATTGAACAAAAAGTGGAGCGTCCGAAACTGAAAAACGACGAACATAGGGACGACTATCAAGGATCTGACGAAGAAGAACATGAAACTGTTGAGGAGAAGGAGTTTAAAAGACAACTGAGAGCTGATTATTACAAAGTCCATTTTCGACTTTCTGCGCTAGACCCTAAAAGTGATGCTATCAAACTACTCTGTGCAGTATGCGCGTATGATTTTACAAAAACTCGAGAAGATTTCGCCAAGTCCCACTACTTGAGGTTTAAAATTATGGAAGAAATTCGGAAACTTCGAGGCCAAGTGTCTCATATTGTTGCTGTTAATACAAAAGCTGATGCCGTTGAGGCTACAATCACCAAGCTTTCGAACAAGCTTAAACCTCCTACAGCAACTCAAGTTAAGGCCATCAAGCAAATGATATCTGCTGGGTTTCTGGACCAGATTGCAGTGCGCGCGGATGTTATCTCAACTGATTTGCCACCTCTTAAGTCCAAGACCAGAATTATTGCGTTTCCATATCTGACATTATTTCCGTCACGCTACCGGTCAAAGGCTAGGGAAGAACTTGACCCGTATGTCTACATTCATCCCAGCTCAGTACTGACTGAATCTGGTGACAAGCCCCCAGAATACCTTGTTTATAATACGTTACAAGTCAGTCAAAACTCGAAGTCAGGAGAAATACCGACTGAAGGGCAAGTGCTGGGCAAGATTAGAATGAAGGTGTTGTCTGATATTTCGCCTGCGCAGTTAGTAAATGTTGCTAAGGAAACATCTCTGATCACCTATTCTAAACCACTGGGTGCACCATACGGACCAAAACTACTGAGTTCTACAAAGCGAGAATGTTGGGTTGTTCCTAGAATGGGTGCTGCCATTGGAACTGGTGGGGTTGGCTGGGATCTACCTGTCCGCAAAGTTATTCAAGTTAAAGAAGGAGTCCATTGGATGGTTCAAAAGTAAATAGAAATTTATAAACTTGTGTGGTTTACCTATATGAACTTTCAATTCAAAAAAAGTAATAAATAATATAGAACGGTTAACTAGTAGTTAGTTTGATTCTAGGTTGAGTCTTTCGCGCTGGCTTTGGTTTTTTAGACTTTGTCTCGCAGCCCGGACAGTTATGTAAAGTCTCATGACAAAACAAATCACAATCTATACAAAAGTGATTGTTACAGTCCGTACAAGCGAACCGATGGGAATACGTTTGACCATCTGATGACTGATCCAAATTGGTAGGAAATGGGGTTAGACAAGAAAAACACTGGGATGATAGATATGCAAAAGATGGCGGTACTTCGTCAAAGGACTGCAACGGAAAAAGATGATGGTATGAACGAGCAAGATGAGTAGATAAAACAAGGGTTAGATCACAGCAAGGGCATTGAGAGGGAAGTGTGCACACTTTCGCATTACAACGTGGGCAAATGTAACCACCGCGGGTAATGTTTGAATGACATGAGCAAAGAGTTGACGTAGTTTCTGAAATGCGGGACGGAAAACCCATTTCTACTAATGTACTAGAGCTATTAGTCGAAAGTTTATTAACGG
The DNA here is from genome assembly GCA_030463045.1 of Geotrichum macrosporum. Lineage (NCBI taxonomy): Eukaryota > Fungi > Ascomycota > Dipodascomycetes > Dipodascales > Dipodascaceae > Geotrichum > Geotrichum macrosporum. The sequence goes on from JAKVQY010000486.1 coordinate 5,229, forward strand.
CCAAGGGGGTTGTGGATTCATTGAGTAGGTCCTTGAAGTGTGCATCATTCAGAATAACTCCGTAAGAGCTGTCATCCCCAAAATTAGTTTTCACACTTAGCTCTCGGCAAACAGCAACCTGCGCAGCCAATCCAATAACGCTGACTCTAATTTTGCTCTTAGTAAGGTTCTGTATCGTTTCGTGAATATCTCCTGGGTCGGAAGAATACAATGCACCAAAAATGATAAGAACTTCACGTGTACAGTGCGATGGTACGTGATATAATAAACCTCTAGCCATTTCTAGCGCATTTTGAAGTGACGGATCCCCTTTTGGTTCTTGTTTTCGAAGAGCTTGCAATGCAACAATATGTTCCTGTGGACTACCCCGGAGGTCTGAAATCAATACGGCCAAACCTTCCTTCATTCCTATAATTCCTAACTGCGATATTGGGTTTTGATCGTAGAACTCTGAAACAAAATCAATCGCATAGTTGAGCATTAATTGATACCTGTTTGGAAGTAAATCTTTTTCCATCATGGCAAAGCTCATATCGAGAACAAGTATGAAGTTTCGAATAATTCCGCGTTGGAACGGAACGGCAGATTTCAGGATACGACGCTTCTTCGATGCTTCTACCATTCCAGCAACAACCCCTGCCAAACTGCCTTCCTCATCTTCCTTTACTACATCCCAACTGCGATGGTATTCGTCCTCCCAGGCGTATCCACCGTTAGCTCCCTTGAGATTCTCGACACTTCCACCGACCCCTCGCGCACTTTTTTCGCCACTTTTTTGTCTAGTCCGCTTGTGCACTCCATCATCATCTTTTTTCTGCCTCGAAGAGGGCTCTTCTACATATTCATCATCGGAATCATCCATCTTCCTGGGCACAATCAGAGTGAGTAAAGGTTCTAAAGCTATTGAAACTTCAACTACTAGAGTTGAAAAGTCATACTAATTACCTAGCCCTGATATATTGCATAACTGTCAAAAATGTTTGTACTTTTGTTTTTGAAGAACCCTAAAAGTCACCACCAGCAAAATGCACGTCTGTCCAAAGCTGAAACCAAAAACCTTGAAATACCTGTAGGCAGAAGTCATTGGATCCTATTAGTTACGAGAGGATTGGTTAGTTTTTTTTAGTCGCTAGTCTTTGAATTTTATTTGTTATACCTGCCAGACGACACAATTTTATAGAGCTTTTCAAGATCTAGTTTGTGAATTATTTCGACGCCAAAACAGACGCGTACGATGCCCGGAAGTATGTTTATCTGTCCTGCTTAATTATATTCACGTCTAATGACTTTTACTTTTAGAAAGACGATCTTCCCAAGCTCCACAAGGTGTTACAGTTCTCCTTAGAGGTCTTGTCGAAGACATTTTCTCTTTAATAGAATCGTAAGTATTCACAATATTTTCATACGAGAAAGAGAGTTAACTGTTTGTAGGTCGCCAATAGGCACATCACTTTTGGATGTAGTAGCTGTCCCTGCAGACTTGTCAATACCTGACTACAATTTTTTCCCCGCTCAAAATGAAGTTACTCTTAGCACCATACGAAAGAAAGCCGACCAAGGTTTGTATGCTAAAACTAGGAGTTTATTCCCACTATACAACGACTTGAAAATTGCTTTCAGGAATCAGATTGTTCAGCATCCTATTGGGAGTAAGGATTACCAGGGGTTAACCGACTTTTTCAACTTTTCTCTGGACCTCATTCTACGTGAAGGGGTCCGTTTTAGTCTTCTCCTGCCTGACCAAATTCTCTCGGGAGATGGCCATAAGGTTGTTACAAATGGATCTGGTAACTCATCACACCAAGATCTGGAATCCACAAATGGAACTGCAGCTACTGCAGCCGCAGCTTTGCGAGCTGCTGCTGCTGTGGTCGAAGAGAGTGAGGAGGAAGAAAAATATAAAGAGGGAGAAGATGAAGGCGAAGAAGAGGAGTATGAAGAAGATGAATATGAAGCTGAAGCGCTAGATGGATTTCAAAAAATTTACGCAGACGTCCAAGAACAATATGGTGAGTCGTTTTATATTTTGACACAGAACGGCCCTCTTTTCACGTCCTTGAACGGCCGATCCAGCTTAGATTCTCGAGACTACCAAATTCCTAAAATATTTAATACAACTCGAAGTCTGCCGCATACTGGCCCAGCTACTGCTTATCAGATGTCATACATATCACCCAAGATATCGCCAGTTCCACACCCCGCTATTCCCCCGACTGAATTTATGTCTGGCTTTGTGCATCCCAATGGTGTCCCATTGCCCTTACCTACATGGCTGAGTTATGGTATTTATCAAAGCTTTGCACCAACTGTTGACCAGGCCAATGCTGTTTTGGATGAGACTGTGGTGAACAGTATATGGTTTGAAAAGTATACACGAAAGAAAATGCAAAGTACTAAGGCAATTGAAGAGCTTCTTTTACAGCGCATCAAAGACGTGAAGGAGAATGAAGCTGCAGCTGAGGGGGACATAGAAATGACGGGAGAAAAGGAGCCTAATGGCAGCCTGGAGGCTGAAACTGTCGATTCAGAAATGGCAGTCGAAATATCCAATGATAACTCAAAGAAGGCGGAGGAAAAAGAGGAAACTGGAGAAAAGGGGAGCCAGGCGAACGAAGAAATTAAGAAACAGGAAGCACAAAGTGAACGAAATATAACTGAAGTTTCTCAGGATTTAGAGACTGAAGACTTGGACTTTTTGAGTACATTGACGTGGGCTCCTGACCACTTCATTGATGAAGACGAAGTTGAAGCAGCGAGAACAAACACAGAAGAGGTTTTGGTATCAAAACTTTTACTGGAGCTACAAAATTTGCAGCGCATAAGATTAGCGCGAGCTGATTCAACTGCGTTCGTTATTAGTCCTGAAGAACGTAGATTAGCGACGAAAATTCAGAATATGCTAGTTAGGCTAATATCTGAAACTAATCCACGAGATCTGGAAATGCAACCTTCCCCCAAGTATCCTGTTTTGCAAGCGGCTTATCAGGGCGTTCTGCAAGTTCCTGACTTGAAGCCATCTTCTCAAGCAGCCTCGATGCGTCCTAATAGGTATACACCCAGAAAGCAACGGAGAATGTGAGGAGATTATGTATAGCAAACCATGTAATTTGAAGATAAGAGAAAAAAATACTTGATTGAGAGTGCTAAATTCTTATCTAACTTCTCTGACAAGTTCAAACTTGTGATTCCAAAATGACCTCCAATTTTGGCTTGTCTTTTCTTGAGCTTACGTGATAATGTGAAATTCTTCTGGAACTTTCATGAGAATTCCCCCCACCAGCAAAAAAATCATACATAAATAAAAGGTTGTGCTTTCGTTTCTTTCCTCACAACTAGTAAAACCACATTTATTCGAAACCATTTAATATGTCTGAAGCTGATAAGGTAAGAACTATGGACGTTTTGATTTTCTAAGTTTTACTAATTTTGACTAGTTTAAAGCTGAAGGAAATGCTGCTTTCTCAGCTAAGCGATTTGATGCTGCCATTGAGCTATTCACTAAGGCCATCGAGGCCTCAGAAACTCCTAACCATGTATTATACTCTAATCGATCTGCATCTTATGCTTCATTGAGGAACTTTGATAAAGCTTTGGATGATGCCAATGAGTGTGTTAAGATCAATCCTTCATGGGCCAAAGGTTGGGGTCGTAAAGGAGCTGCCTTGTTTGGTCAGGGTGACCTTATTGGTGCAAAGGATGCTTACGAAACCGCTGTCGAAAAGGACCCTACAAATTCACTGGCTGCTAATGGCCTCAAGAGCGTTAATGAGGCAATTGAGAGAGAGGCTTCTGGTGATGGCACTACGCCAGATATGGGTATGAATCAAATGTTTAGCGACCCTCAGGTCATTGCTCGGCTTGCATCAAATCCTAAGACCAAGGATTTTGTAAAGGACCCAGCATTCATGGCACAGTTGCAAGAAGTTGGAAAAAACCCTATGGCTGCTTTGCAGTCTGCCTCCAAAGACCCCAGACTAATGCAAGCAATTGCTGTTGCTTTGGGTATTGACACGGATATGCCTGACGCTCCTCCTCCATCTGCTTCTCAAAGCAGTAAAATCCCTGACTTACCTAAGTCTGAGTCGCCCAAGCCCAAGGTCCCTGAGTCAGAACCTGTCCCCCAGCCTAATGATGAGGAGATTTATCCTGAAGAAGCAGAAAAAAAGAAGGCAAAGTTGGATGCCGACGCTGCTAAGGCTGAAGGAAACGCACTTTACAAGCAGCGGAAGTTTGACGAGGCCATCTCTTTTTACAATAAAGCTTGGGAACTGAATTCTGATATTACCTATTTGAATAACCGGGCTGCCGCTGAATATGAAAAGGGCGACTTTGATACTGCTATTGCTACATGCCGACAGGCTATTGAGCACGGAAGAGAGGTGTTTGCTGATTACAAGGTACTGGCCAAGGCATTTGTGCGCGCCGGAAATGCTTCTCAAAAAAAGGGTGACCTTGTTTCTGCCATTGAATACTTTAACAAGGCTCTTACAGAGCACCGCACTCCCGACACATTAAACAAACTGCGTGCTGCTGAGAAGGAGCTAAAAACTAAGGAGTCAGAAGCTTACATTAACCCTGAGTTGGCGGACGAGGCCCGTGAGCTTGGTAACGCCAAATTTAAAGAAGCAAACTGGCCTGAAGCTGTAAAGGCATACACTGAGGCTGTCAAGCGATCTCCCAAAGATCCTCGTGGATATGCTAATCGTGCCGCAGCATATCTTAAATTGATGTCTTTCCCCGAAGTGGTTAGAGATTGCGATGCCGCAATTGCGCAAGATCCTAAATTTTTCAAGGCCTATTCACGGAAGGCTACTGCCCAGCTGGCTATGCGTGAATTTCAAAAGTGTATCAACACGCTGGATGAGGCCCGCGCCATCGACCCCGACGGACGTCATGCTGGTGAAATTGATGATATTTACGGAAAAGCCTTGAGCGGACGATTTGAGCGACAGGAAAATGAGACCGATCAGGAAACATTGGAGCGTGCTAGCAAGGATCCTGAAGTTCAGGCGATTTTGAATGATCCTATCATGAACAGCATTTTGCAGCAGGCTCAAGGTAACCCTGCTGCTCTTCGTGACCACATGAAGAATCCAGAAGTGCGCAAGAAGATTAATTTGCTCGCTGCTGCTGGCATTATCCGAACTCGTTAAATAGTGAGTAGATAGCCTATGCTCGTTGAAATGTCTATTTGAAAAATAATTTATGAAACTTGTATATATATCCGGATGATAGCCGATAATAGATCGCGCAGCATCTTTTGAAAATCTTACAAAGGTTTTCAAAATTACGCGTAAAGAAAACTAAAGTAAAAGATGCTAGATTCATCTATTCATGCCCTTCTCTAGTTCTAAATTTGTTCTAGTTTGAAGGGGTCCTATTAGTCTAGCTCTGGCATCTATAGCACACCTGGAATTTAGTGATGAGTTTTCGAACATCATTTTTTCTATTCAGCCTCATCCACTTTATTAACAACTTCAGGACGTACTTCGGCAGAAGTTAACCATAGCTATTGCGGCTAATATACTGGATACCTTTTATATCGGGTACTGCCCTGATTTTGCTTTATCACTTGTTTTCATTTTCACAAGACTCTTTTCTCAAGATTTCAACTTTCAAAACAATTGCATATATATATTTCCAGTTCTACTCCAACATCGTTTTCATTATTTTCTTGAAAGTTGATACCAGGTCTTTTTCACAAGCTCCTTTCTGAATTTTTTTTTATTTCCCTTTCTCTGGCCTCATTTATACCACCTGGCAAACGCTACCAGTAATGCAATTGGAGGAACGACAGCGAATCTGGGTCCACAAATTAATAGAGAAACGCGATTCCTTTTCATAAATGAACTTTTTTGTTTCATAACTTAGTGCAATCACGTCGCTGTCAATTAATTTTCATCTTATCAATTTCGGTATGATTCATTTTAGTCAAGTTACCACAGGTACCAGGTTTCTCCAAGTCAGTTGTTCCATATTTTATTGTCTTCTTGTTTCCGGGTCTACTTTCGGATTTTCTGCCATTAAACCAGTTCTAATAGCAGAGGGTGTCTATAGAGAATACTGTACCCCTCAGGAAATTAAAAATGGAATTGAAATCTGTCAACAGCAAGAACTAAGGCTCAATTACATCTTTACGATTGCCAATGTTGTCACAAGTGTTGCTGCCTTAATTGTGGGACCTATTCTAGACACATTTGGTCCCCGGTTCTGCGGAATTGCTGGAGCTTTTTTTATTATTGCTTCGTGCCTTATAATTCGGAATTCCCTGTTCATTACCATTTTCGACGGATATATAATCGGATATTCTCTTTTGGCTATTGGTGGGCTTTTCGTTTACATTCCGTCCTTCCAACTTTCCAATTCTTTTCCGAAAGCTTCTGGTCTCATATTTGCTTTAATAACCGGAGCTTTCGATGCATCTTCCGGTGTCTTCCTACTTTATCGTATTGTCTACGAAAAAACCAATGGCAGTTTTCATCTATCAAGCTTTTTCACATGGTTCATGGCTGTCCCGGTATATATTTTGTTAGTGCAGATTTTTTTGATGCCAGGGGAGTCATATTCGGTACATCATGATTTAGCCCCTAAAACTGAGGAAGTTCAGGATGAAGAATGCTGCGAAGTCCGTCGCGAAGAGACTTCAATTATTGAAACTCGTAGCCTGCTTTCCAGCACCACTGAAACTGATGGAATTGTTTATACGGGCGACTTTATGACTGCTTCAAAACAGCACAAGATAGGAGTTGCAAAGGATGATACTATGGACAAGACTGTGGCTATCTGGAGTGCATTACATGAACTTCTTATTCTCAACCAGCTCAAGACTCCTTGGTTTTATTTAATGACTATATTTTCAGCTATCCAGATGCTACGAATTAATTACTTAATAGCAACCGTTCTTTCCCAGTATGTGTACCTTCTCGGTTCTTACGAGAAGGCAGTTGTATTAAATAAGTTTTTTGATACCGCGCTCCCTTTGGGTGGTGTTTTGGCCATACCATTCATTGGCCTTCTGCTTGATAACTTTTCCACTCTTACTATTCTTGGAATTCTCTTTGCTTCCAGTGTGACAATTGGTATTCTTGGTTTGATGCAAAACTCTTTACTGGCTGCATACTTGAACGTTTCATTCCTTGTGGTTTATCGACCGTTTTACTACACATCTCTGTCTGACTATTCTGCCAAGGTTTTTGGGTTTGCTAAATTTGGTCGCATCTACGGTGTTTCCATGTGCTTAGCAGGTGTCTTTAACTTGTTACAAGTTACGCTTGATAGAACTACACATGAATTACTTGAAGGTGATCCGACACCAGTCAATATTGGGCTGCTTGCTTTGACAGCTCTCATTGGTTGCGTCTATATAACATACATCTGGACTCAACTAAAAAACACCACTTAGAAAAAAACAATTGAAGAATCATCAGTAGTTGACACGAATAAGGATCTGGTTCACTGAAAAGTCACGACAATGACAACAACGGAGAAGACGTGCCATAA
>JAKVQY010000487.1:0-12710 GCA_030463045.1 Geotrichum macrosporum
AAATAAAAAATAAAAAATAAAAAATAAAAAATAAAAAATAAAAAATAAAAAATAAAAAATAAAAAATAAAAAATAAAAAATAAAAAATAAAAAATAAAAAATAAAAAGTAAAAAATAAAAAGTAAAATAAAATGAAAATAAATTGAAATAAAATAAAATTGGTAAAAGAATTATAAAGTGACTAGACGAACCAACCAATTTTTGAATTTTTTTATTTATTTTTTTTATTTTGAGTTGCAAAAATATATATATTTTATTATAGTATATAAGCTAAACATAATAATACAAGTGACAAATAATAGTACTTTCTCACATATGGCAAATGTAGTCTGCAATCAAATTAAATCAAGTTCCCTCCAATTAATGCACCTGATACTTTTAACAAAAAGATTTCAGGCATTTAGTTTCAGGTTTATAAAAACTGGCTACAAAAATATGCTGTCCTCTCCCCTCCATATATATATTCAAATTCCGTGCAGTTGTATAATTAAAAGAAACTTATATCGTGTCCGTTTCCCTTTAGCTTCTAATGTAATTCGCGTCAATCTGGCGCAAGGAAGGCCCTAACGACAGCTTGACCTTGTTAGGATATGTAACAAGATTCTTACGCTGTATGGGGTTAAATTCAAAATAAACAGTTTCCAGCGTTGTAATGCCTCCAAGTTCCTTTGTAATGTCATCAAAACTTTCAAACTTGTTGCTCGAAGCCCAGAATTCCTCAAGCGCCGTCAGATGAGAAAGATTTTCGAGCTTTTCAATTCTATTTGCACTGACGTCCAAAACTCGGAGCTTCAAATTTTTTTCAAGACCTTCAATTTTAGAAATTCCATTGTGGGAAATGTAAAATTCTTCAAGGGACTCGAGTTCCTCCAAGCCTTCAAGTTTGATGATTCGGTTAGATTGAATTGACAAAACCTTAAGCTTCTTTAGTTTCTCTAAATTCTGAAACATCGCCTTCAGGTTAGATGGTTTGTTTGATATTTCCTAAAGTTATCTTACCTCCAGTTTCGTGATTTTATTCTTTCCAAGCCAAAGCTGTTCCAAGTTGACCAGGCTCTCCAAATTTTCAATTTTCTAACAATATTGTTAAACCTCAATGATTTGTTGCATCCTTGAATTCTTAAACGTACCCTGATGCGATTGGCACCCAATTCCAAGTATGTAATTTTGGTCAAAGAACTGAGATTATCAATAGACGTAATTTTGTTCTGGCACAAATATAAGTTTTGTAGCTTCACGAGATGTGCAATGTTCTTAATGTGACGAATCTTGTTGAAACTCATATCCAGAGACGTCAAGTCTTTGAAATGGCTAAGATGGTTCATATGACTAAACCTGTTGTCATAAAGGTCTAAGTCATCTAACGTAGAGGGCAAATTTTCAAGGCCGTCTAATGAGGTGATGAGATTCTGACGAAGACATACACGACGAAGATTTGGCAGCCTGTCGAAACCTAGAGCATCAATAGTCCTAATTTTCAAATGTAAAAGGTCCAACTCTTCTGTATCGTCTGGATATCCATCGAGAAGATCTATTATAGAGAAATTAGCATTGCTCAAAGTCGCCGGAATTATGAATATACTGACTCTCGTCTTGCTCAATGTTATAGTCGTCGTCTTCTTCATCTTCAGATCCATCAGTTTCGCCTCCCTCAATTGTTTCGGCGACACTTGCGCTCTTAGCAATCTTGTTTGTCGCATCAAGAGAATCGGATTTGCTCACGTCTGAGACATGATTGGTAGAAGAAATAGGGTCAGTTGACATGCTGGTGATTGTGTTTCAATAAATTATTTAAACTGTCAATGGAGCTTGTGGTGTGTTTGGCGACAGTAAAAGGACTGAAAAAGTAAAAGGAACAGTGGAATTTTGCGTGGCGATTCTGTATGAAATTTTACGAAACTGTACCTTAGGAAATCATTTGGTGCCCCAATACCTCCACAATGAGCCTTTAATTTGCATTGGCCACAAATTTATAATTAAGGCAAACATAATAATACAAAAGATCAATTTGAGAAATTCGTGACATATATATAGTGAATTCAAGTTTTATTAACAAATTTACAAATGTACACAAAAACTGGCACTTTCAAGAACTCTACTTCACCATAAAACCAAAGCTTTTGATACCAAAATTAATAGCATTCGCTAGATTAGGCGGCTATAACCAGTTACATTAGCAACGTAGGAAATATAATAGAAAGGGTTGTCAATGCTTACCCTCGGACTGAGCCAGGATGTATTCAACGGCTTGGTCGATGGACTTAATTTCGTCAGCAGTGTTGCTAGAAGTAATGTTAGTAAAGACTGTAGAATAAATATAAATCTATCCGTCATACTCAGGGATCTCAATGTTAAATTCCTAAAATTAAACGTTAGCAAGTATTCCTGCTTTCAGAGCAAAATAGTGTCATACCTCCTCAATGGCAACGAGAACCTCCACGGTATCAAGACTGTCGAGACTCAAATCTTGAGCAAAAGTGGCAGTAGGAGTAATCTAAGAATTTGACTCTGTTAGCTCATGAATTCTGACAAGAAGTAGCTAAGACTAGGCGTACCTTGGAAGCATCAGAGATCTATGTTCAAGTTAGTTAGTAAATCATTTAGCTCAGACTTTCAAGTCTAAAATCTTCCAAACTCACCTTGTCGAAAGAGCGCAAGACTTCAATGATTCTCTTTTCAACATCAACCTTCTCAAGGCCATTGTCGGTGCTGTAGGATCTGGCAACGGCCCACATCCGGGGAGCTGAGATAGGAGCAGCACGAGCAAAAGCAGCAGTTCGCATGGCTCCAGAGGAAGCACGGCAGGCAGAGAGGAAAGTAGATCTCAACATTTTTTGGCGTGTGAAAATAAGTCTAGTTGCAAGAGGGAACAGTAGCTAATGAGCGAAGAAAGGACAAAAAATGTGGTGAAGTGCTGAGTATTTTTCTCACTGTCCGAGGATTCAAAGCCCTTAGTCAGCCATAAACCGTAGCCAATAGAATTAAAGGAAATTATTGAAATGGGTTAGGTTATAAAACCATCGAGTTTTCCTGAAAGTTGACAATCTGGATTATTTCGAATCTCGTTCAATTCTAAAAGAGAATTTATTTGTATATGGAAGCAAGTATATAAGCTAAACATAAGAATACAAGAGTCAAATGTGTATAAATATAAACACAAAATACATGACGATGACCGATATAGGGCATATTTTAGTTAAAAAAATTCAGTCATGACATACGTTCCAGATGCCTAAGAAATACTGTAGATTTTTACATTCACACGCTTTCCCTTTCACCGCATTGAGCAAGGTAGCTGAAGCTGCAATATTATGCTTAGGAATATTTCAAAAACAGTAATTAGACATATTGTTATTGCCAATAGCCATATAAACAATCTGCGATTTTATCTCTTCCTTGTCTACTTCTCATTACTACTGCCTTCGAGTATCAATTGTGGCATTGAGCTTAAGCGCATTAACTGGCGGTTTACAGAATTCCCTCAGTATAGGCATTTTCACGCAAAGTGGCTTGTGCAAAATTGAATTGCTACATCAGCTAACTCTGAAGTATTGATTGAGCTGATTCAATACACAAAGTCTACAAAATAACTGCACTAAAAAAAATTTCTAGTTAAATTCACGCTTGTTGTGAGGCATCGTGTGTTGTGTACTGCGACTTATACTATTATTTGTACCTTTGAAGAAAATTGCACACAGAGGTATCAGCGGTTTCACAATTTCAAGTGTCCAAGGATTGCGACAAGTAACAATAACTGATTCACCCCATGATTAGAAAATGAAATTCTCACTAAGAGTTTAAACAGCAGCGTTGAGAGCAAGAAGTTTAATTGAGCCGGCGCCTTGTAGAAAATTGATCTAATAGCATCTTTACTAGCGCAGTATTTCAAATATACAGACTTAAATACAACTCTGACTAGGAAACAGCGTGTGATTTACTCAGTAGACTACGGATCTTGCAAGAATGTTGGAAAATTATCTAACAGTACCACTTATTGTGCCTAAGGACAGCTATTCAAACTGATAACTTTGTTGATTTGCGACGGTCTCTGGGCAAATGGAACTATGCCCCAAACAATATAGAATAAAAGTAAGCATTGTTTACTGAGCATATCAGACTTCAAAATAATATGTTTATCAGGTTAACCTTGGCCTTATTCTAAATGCAAACGACCGCTCAATGGGTACTCGTTGGTTTGACAGGCCTCTACTAAAGGTTCAAAACCTGTGGCGGAAACCTCGAGAACGGTCTGTAGTTAAGAAAAAATAAGGCTGTGTTTAAACCAGTGACAAGTATTTTGGTTCGGGAAGCTTTATGTTTCCAAAATCTGGATCATGAATAATGTGGTAAATAGAATACTACTTAAAAAGCCAAGATCTTAATAGTTACTGAGTTCCTTATTTTAAAAATCCTTTTGGATTCTTTAAATGACATCCGGAGAGCTCAAAAAAACAGAGTTTCAATCACCCACATGGATGTTTAAATTAGAGATGAAACAGATCAAGATAATTGTTAATCTCTGATGAACGAGTAATACCTCTTCATGAGAATATGAGGGTGACACGTCTTAAAAAGTAAGCCAAGGTTATCAGGAGATTACAGGAAATGGAAACCTTTACTCAGGAAAATACCGAGTTAGAGCCCACTCACTTGCAAAGTTTTCTTAAGAAGAAAATAAGATGTCGCCTGCACAAGCTCTTCAGTTGATGTTGATGTTGTTCAACAGACAAAATTTAAGTGATTCAGATGGTACTTAGTGTGGTGGTTTCCCTTCTGTGAGTCTTGCCTGTTAAACTCTTCCACGTCCTAGCTATGCCAGCTATTTGACTGACTTTAGATACACGATAGCCAGTTAATGAAAATACTCTTTTACTTTGCTGGCGGCCGTTTACTCTTGTGTTTCTTATGACAAAAAATATTAATGTTTCAGAATTCAGTAAAAGGCTTAAAATGAGCTAAATGAGTTGAACGAAGACTAAGGATCGACATTACCAATACCTACATAACTCTAGGAGGAAATAGCTCTACTTGTAGTAGCACTTTTCTAAACCAATTACTTTTCAAATAATTTTCCGATGATTGTAAGGATGCAGCACAACTCCAAATAGCCGGCAGCACTAAACTTAGGTCATTTGTACGTTTGCCTCAAGAGCGTAAAAGCAGTTATTTTTAAACAACTTCCAATTTGTCAAAGGTGTTATATAATTAACATGTGAAAAGTAAGGCCTATTAAATATTGAGTACAAGACATTGCATGTTGGCAATCACTAGGAAAACGTTTGGTACAGCTGAATTACTAAGAGTATCTAAAGTTTCATTCGGGATACGGAACAAATACAATTTCGTACTAAGGATATACGTTAACTAGTTACGATATCTTTTGTTCATCTTAAAGGGAACACATGCAAATTGCAGTAGCTTAAAACTAACTTGTAGACTATTAGGATGAGAGAAGAAAAAAGCAGCCACATAGCTGGTAATAAAATCAAGAACAAAGAGACAAAGTAGCCGTAGACTAGTTCTACTAGAGGTAGAGTCAAGTACTGGATACTGAAAACTTAATAACCATTGACTATAATTGCTATATATTAAATTTGAGAAAGAATTATAATAACCATGCAAGATATACGACGCGAATCTTTACGATGATTTGCAATTATGACCTCCTCCTTGAGTATTACCGTACGAACTTGTACCCCCTGAATGAATGCCACTTGTAAGTATTCGCTAGGAAATATGAAGATTAAACGTGCATGTGGCGGGTAGAAAACCAAGTTGCCGCGACGTATGCGCGTAGGGATAAAATTGGAAAACTATTTATGAATCCTCTGAGTCGTGTGCTTCAGGATACGTAGTAGCGAAAAAGGTTTATCGTAAGCCAGCATCTCTTTACGTATGGCTCAACCCTTCGTCTAGTATCAGTGAGCCAAACAGAGGAAGGCAAACTGTAAGAAACCGTAGTCAGCCAGTGTCTAGAACAGTACTAATGGGATAATTTCAACATTTATTCCGATTCGGTAGTGTTGATAAATTTCACTAAATAATACACGGAATCACAAGGTGATGCTGTCTGCTCGCTAACTTTATGATTTCTCAGAAATCACAGGTGATTTTCAAAACATTTCATAGATTACTCTTTTCACGCAGGACCCTCTGTAAATCCACCTGCAATTTGATTGCTCATCTTCGTTTACTCCACGCGGCCATGCCTCTAGTTTTGAATACTCTCTCCGAATTAGACATAATGCAAAGTTCCGCCGCCATATTTTCAAACATGTAGTTTTGCTGACGCCAATGGGATGAGTCCATGTCTCAAATCGACTAAACCCCTTCAAACTGTTCCAATATAATACCCAAGATGCAAGGTCTCAAACCAAATCTTTGAGAACTTTAATGCTGGCGCTGTACTCGGCCAGAATGAGATAACATCTAAGTGCAGAAGGCTGTAATGATGACAAAAGAATCTCTTACGCATATATCATTAGATTGGGTCAACAACGTAACGCTAAAAACATTAGTTGAAATGAAAAATAAATAAAAATGAAATAAAAAAGTTCTTACGACCATGGTACCTTAGACTGGATTATTCCAACTTGCTTGGTTGGTGATTCAATATTTAATTTTAAGTGCTAAAAAGTTGCGTGAGGTGGTTCAAAGCCAACAATGGCAACTGACTTTGCGCTTTTAGCCAGCCCTGAAGTAGCATGTTTCTAGTCAGCGCCAAAAAGTGGGTGGGTTGGATGGTACATTTGTCTCGTGTAAAAGAAATTAGGCTTTTGCCTACGGTTAAGGCTTATATGGTCGGACTATCGATTATTTCTCTTCTAATGTCCTGTTGTCTTGTCACTTTCAGGTTTCGTTTATCTCATTCAATTCCCGTTCTTTCCTCTTATCTTTAATGTCTCCTCGCATTTATTGTTTTTCCTTTCATCTGTTCTGAAACCCTTCCATAAAGAGCTTTCTGAGTACTCCACGTTAACTCTTTCCAGTGATGTCCAATTCAGATAGGAAACCTGGCTCAGCTACGAACAAAACTTCATCTAAGAGTTCAAGTCCTATAAATCCTTCTAGTGGTAGGCGGAGAAATAGTAATAGCAGTTGCAGCAGCTCGTCTAGCAACGCCAGCAGTACTAATTCTGGACAATTTGGAGCTTCTTGTTTTCAGATGGGATATCCAGTTTTTTCTTCACAACCTCCATCCAACTTCAACAATCACCAATTCTCAGTGTCAACGTACCCAATGGCTCAGTCTCATTTCCAGCATTCCTATTACCCATATATTCAGCCTTACATACCTGCTGCTTCACTGCCATTGTATCATACACCTTTGATGGGGAAGCACAATTCGTCGTCTCCTTCCTATGATACAATGTTTCTATTTCCACAGTCGTCGATTTTTGCTAGTTACCTCCAGTCTATGCAATATTCCGGATCCCAAAGCTTTCCTTCAAATGTTCTGTCATCTACGCAACATCAAAGGGCAAATACTGCTTCATCTTCACCGAATGCTAATGGTAGGCAGTACCCCCAGAGCTTGATCTCACTTCCTTCTCCGCTGTTATCGGTTCCTCGAGGCCCTCCAAGGAAACCCAAACAGTCGAGTTTTGCATTGTGGGTAGGAAACCTGCCACCGAACACGAATCTGATTGAACTATGTGGTCTCTTTGGAACAGCTGAGATTCAATCCATATTTTTGATCCAGCGCACGCTATGTGCTTTTATCAACTACAGTTCACAATCCGCCTTAGAAAACGGAATTGTTGTTTTTAAGCGCCGTGGATCATCAATTCGTAATAATCAGCTTGTGATAAAAGTCAAGCATTCTATCCGTGCCAGTACGCATAACTATTACACCGACGATGACGATCCTTCCATCGGGGACCTCAATATCGATGAAGAGTTATCACCAGATCTTGCTTCTACCGAACTGTCTGGTTTGGACTCTGCTAGTCAGGATCGTTATTTTGTTTGTAAAAGCCTAACTGTTGAAGATCTCCACGCATCAAGTCGCTTGGGCCTTTGGTCTACACAGCCCCATAACGAAGCCATTTTTAATGAAGCATACAAGGTATGAATAAGCTTCGTTTTTTTATTTTATTTCACTAACAAATCATTGCAGACCAGTAAAAACGTATATCTTATATTTTCAGCCAATCGTGCTGGAGAATATTTTGGGTATGCCAAAATGATAGGAGAAGTGCCTATAAACTTAGACGCCACAAATCTTGCTTCTGCATCCCAGGAAGATCAACGGTATTCCAAGAAAGTTTGCCCACTTGGTAATGATAACACATCCGATCAGCAGCAAGAATTTCATGAAACATTGCAGTTTCCTTATTATGCCGCAGCCGCAGCGTTGCCGCGCGTCTATCCCACAGCTGCCAACCCTTCAATTCCAATTCCAGCAGGAAGGATTGTAGATGACTCGACCAGAGGCACATTATTTTGGGAAGTATCCGATGACTCCGAAACTACAGCATTGCCCAAGACCGGTGCTATGGAGCAAAAAGATGAAGGCTCGGCTGCAAAGCCTAGTGTGAAGAATAACGACACGAGCAGGGATAAAGATGTTCAGTTTAACACCGTAGATACTTTGAATAATTGCAAAGGCTCCGGTCACAATAGTCATATTGAATTCTTCAACGATGATGATCAAGAAGACCTTGGCAAGTCTTCGAACAATAAGAGTTTGGGAAATGACAGCAGTTATAGTAACTGGACAACTCCATTTAGAGTTGAATGGCGTTCACCCCCTGGTCGGACTGTTCCCTTTTACAAAGTGCGTGACATGCGAAATCCTTTGAACAAGAATAGGTTTTTAAAGATTGCCCGAGATGGAACTGAGATTGAACACTCCATAGGAGCAAAATTGGTAGCCATGTTTCACGAATGAAATGTAAAATACAGAAAAAAGGAAGCATTAAAGCAAATGAGCTTGGGAGAAGTTAGAAAGTAGTTATCTAATTCTTTTGAAGGTAGATGTTATATTATTGTGTACAAATATATTGTACTACAAATCTGTGTATCTGCAAACCTATCAACGGTCTATCAAACTGAATGCCCTTAAATGCTAGTACGAGGCCTTCTCTAAAGGTAGGTAACTTTCTACGTTGTATGGTAAAGCGCACCAAATTTCTAAATAACTGCTCCAAGCAAAGCCTACTGGCCAAAATTCATGACTTTTTGGAAAATAAGTACATCTAAAATATAGACTGTTAGGTTGATTTTCTAAAACATTATCACCCATCCCGCAGCGGCATGCTAATGTCGCATGTGCGAGGCGCCCGCTTCGATTAGTTTGAACGTTGGACCTATTTTCGCATTTAGCTGTATGTTCTTGTCCCATAATACATTTTGAACTGCTTACTCAATCCATGCTGTTGGAGTTTGTAAACAAGCTAATCCTTCATGCAAATGGCACTATGCAATATAATTTGTGCATTTATCAAACATTTCCAATTATTTGAAGGATTGTTTTGGGTGTCGAAGTGTTATCTGGAACACTTATCAGCACGACACACGGCAAAATATTATCATTCCCAATAAAAATAATGAACCTAGGCCAATTACATTTTGGGATAAGTTTTTTCTCCAATAGTAACCAAATGCTGGACCACGTATTGAAATATAATACTATACAGACTGCGACTTGGTTTCTTTCTACTATTGATTGTGAATTTTATAATTTAATACTTGAGTAATCCCATGGCATATTGCTGAATCCTACTGTTTTCTTTCCTCCGGCATTTAGTTACAGTATAGGGTACGGGTAGATATGAACATGACATGCTAGTATTTTAATTTGCCGAAGGGCATTTTTTTCATGAACGGCTCGACTCTTCTTTACTAGCACTCCAATTTTTTTTCATCATCTCACAATATTTTTCTACTTCTTCTTTGAAGGCCTGAAAAGACTCGAGGTATGTTAATACTGGAGTGATTCCACCAATAAGTCACGTACTGATTTCATATTCTGGTTGGGTTTCTTTCAGTTGCGCCATTTTACCTCGAGCTCCTTGATCTCTGCTTTATAACTCTTTCTCGACAACACGCGAAGGATAAGACTATCTATATACGAAACAGTTTGTAAAAAGCCTTTTGCATTCATAATTGTGGCATTGGATTTGCACCGTTTGATCCTTGTCTTGCCATCGAAACCCTCTGAATTTTATCTCTTAGCAAATCACCACCTATGCTTAAGTACGAGCGAGGCGCCTCACATCCAGTCTTTATCTTCTTTTAGAAAGCTTTTTCGTCTTTTTTCACTCCTTATTTTTCGGCCAATATAATTTATTAACAACTTACTTGCTGGGTTGGTACTTACATCTGCTTAAAACGTAAAATCTACTAACTGTCCCCTTTTAGTTTAAATTCAATGGCTGATCCCAACATTTGATCACAAGTTCAGCTCTCACAATCCAGTATTGATTGTACTTATAGTTGCAACGAAACCAACTGAAAAATTTTAAATCATGGGAGAGAATATTTCTGATAGTTACGCGAGATCTGGTTTGGTATTTCCCTTGTTTTCCGATGAGTTTCATGACACTACGGCGAATGATGAAGTCGCTGCCCAAGAGAGGATGAATGAAACTGAACAAAGCGATAATCTCTCGATGAGTGGAAATAATAATTTACTTGAAAGTACTGTTTTGAGTGTAAACTTATCTGATAGCTTTGACCTTAACGCATCGACCATTTCTGAGCCGGATCCACTATCTTCAGATGATTTTCTGAATCCCTCTTTAAACTCTTACATGGATAATGACATCATTCCTCAACCCAGCGACATTAATAGACAGCTTGGATCTCAGCTGCTCATGCATTCTAGTCGGAAGCAACACTTTCGTCCTCAGCAGCAACGTCCAAGCGGTGTGAATCATAACGTGCCGCAAACCCAGAATCAACAAATGAAGCGAAATTCTATGGGTTCTATTGGTACTAGTAATAAAGGTGGAATACCCATATCATCTCTTTCGGACCAACAGTGGCCTTTATACTCACCAAATTTGCAACCTGCATCCGACAGCATTAGTTTCTCCGAGTCAAGTGATAGTTTTCTGTTGGATGCTGCTATGGATAATAGCTCTTCTCCATTTTATTCGTTTTCAGGGAAATCCACTCACCAGAGAACCTCACTTTTGCACAGGTCTGACAGCCAAAAACCTCAACAGTCTACACAAGCTTTGCAAAGCTACGCACAATATGCAATACAGCAAAGTGATAGGCATCAGCAGCAGTTGAATGATCGCACTAATCAGCAACAAAATCACCAGGTACATCAGAGACAGCCTGCGCGGAATCACCAACATAATCAGCCGCACATGATTCAGCATCAGTATCAAAAACTTCAGTTGCAGCAGAAAAAAAATCAAACAACTTTGGAGCAACAGCAGCAACAGCAGCAACAACAGCAGCAAGTCCAGCAGCAAGTCCAGCAGAGCTATAATCAGCAGAGTTCCGCTCGTAACAAGCCCCCTGATTCCTACAACGAAATTTTCAGAGGTCGTTCTTCTTCTCACCATACTCCTCGAATAACACTGTCACGTTCGCCATCATTACCTGCTACCCAAGAACCGAAGATCAACGCAACTAGTCGACTTCCAATATCGCCTAGTCTTTTTCCTACTAGTTCCAGACTAAGCCAACCTTCGTCGCTTCAAAATGTTGTTTACAATGAGGGTGATTATTCTCCTAGACATGTACCTGTTCAGTCTCCACAGCAAATTCAAATGCTCAATCATACATTGTTGTCGCCTCCGCTTACTCGTCTTCAAGGGGACTCGCCATCGGATAATAGTTATTTTTCTCCAATAACCCCACATGAAGCAGAACTAATGATAATACGTCAGCAATACAAGATCAAATCTTCTATACCATCTGATATTAGTAGTGCCAATTACGCGCAGCAGTGCATCTCTGCCACAATTTCGTCTCGTCTTCCTCCTTTTAGCTTGCACAAAGGAGAGTACAACTTACTTCGCCCGCATATAAGTTCAATTCATGTCACAACTTACCTTAACATCAGAAATGGTATTTTACGACTTTGGTTATCTAATCCCAAGGTTAATGTTACGCGTCCTGAGGCTGCAGGATGTGCAAGAGATGAACGGTTTTTCAATCTTGCTGAAGTTGCATACGATTGGCTTGTGCGTAATGGCTATGTTAATTTTGGTTGTTTTGAGTACCCTGGCTTCGATTTCTATAATGCTATTTCTGAGGACCAGCGCAAGCCTCGACAAACTGTTGTTGTGATTGGGGCTGGTATTGCAGGGCTTAGTTGTGCAAGGCAGTTGGAAAATCTTTTCCGACGCAAGGCTCGATATTTTGCACAGTACCAAGATACACCTCGCGTGTTAGTTCTGGAAGGTAGAAGGAGGATTGGAGGACGCATTTATTCTGCTCATCTAAAGTGTGACCCTTCTCATGCTGTGGATGTAGGGGCTCATGTAATCCCTGGATTAGGCAACGGCAATCCTCTAGCTATTTTAATTCGTCGCCAACTTGGATTACCTGTGGAAAAAATCCATAAAGAAATCGAAATTCATGATGCCCTGTCTAAAGAGAAAGTGCCCTTAGAAGAACAGGAGCGAGCCCATACGTTGTTTATACATCTTTTGGAGCGAGTTTCGCAGTCTCGTAGCAACGTTAGCCCACCAAAGACGGCTAAAGGTGACGAGAGATTAATTAAAGTTGCTAAAGATCCGCCT
>JAKVQY010000488.1:0-12694 GCA_030463045.1 Geotrichum macrosporum
AAAAGCAAATTTTCTAAAAAACCGACTTAAAAAAATTTTTTATGTAAAAAAGTTTGAAAAGAAAAAAAAAAAAAAAAAAAAAAATGAAGAGAAAAAAAATCTAAACGAATGAAAAAACGAAAAAAGCTGTTATTTATTGCTAAAATTTTTTAATTAAGTAAAAGGATATAAGGTATAAAATGTGTCCAATAAAAAATAAGGAATAACCAAACTTTTACAATGAGGAAAAGAAAATTTGATCCATACCAGAAGTTTTTATTTTATTTTTATTTAATTGTTTTTGCTGGTATATATAGAGTCAATTCATTTAAAATCAATTTGAACTTGTTTAGCCATCAATATATGGCTTTTTTTTTATTCCATAGTATTCACTAAATCTGCATTTTCTGGTTTTTGAAATTGATTCTTAAAGCTATGATTCTATGATTCTTTACTTCAGGGAAAATGACTTGGATGACTCGGATGACTCATTTATGACTCCGAGTCATCACAGTGACTCAAGGTTGGGGTTGAATGACTCAACAAATATTTCAAATTTGCATTCGCTTCCCCTCTTGAAAAATTAGATGCAGTGGGAACTGAAGCTTGCAAAATCCATTTCCACCTTTTGGTGTTTAACAAGAACCAAGACATTCAAGTGGGGTTTTCAGCGGAGGCTTCGGTCAGTCCGCCCGGATAGATGTATGTATATCGCTGATCAACTTGTTCCAAGTCGTAGCCAATTGGTAATTTACATCTTTGGCATTTGTATATCCAGTGAAGTTCAGTATGTCCGGATTGGCTAAAAAATAATAATAATAATAATAATTGTTAGAGCCTCTAATAAGAATGGCACGTTAGAATTGAAATGACATTCTACTCACTCATTGACTTGAATCGGATACTTATCTCGATAACACTCTAAGACGAATACACACTGGTTTGGTTCTCTCGAAATGACAATGCTCTCATTTAAGGAAATGCTGGGATCCCTTCTCGGCAAATTTTCAATCCCGGGAAATATGGTCAAGGCAAGTTGCGAGCAGAGACATTGATATGATCTGTTGAACGTCAGTAAGAGTTAATGTACGTCAACAATAAGACACAGGGCTTCACTTACTTGGGAGAAGTAGTCTGCTTCGTTGAAGAAACAGAATCAACGGTTGCATTATTTCCATCTGACGACTTGTTTGTTTCGCTCATCCTGTTCAGTCTGTATCTTTTCTCAACTATTACATAGGCCCATGCCAGTGTTTTGAT
This sequence comes from Geotrichum macrosporum, assembly GCA_030463045.1. Lineage (NCBI taxonomy): Eukaryota > Fungi > Ascomycota > Dipodascomycetes > Dipodascales > Dipodascaceae > Geotrichum > Geotrichum macrosporum. The sequence goes on from JAKVQY010000488.1 coordinate 1,240, forward strand.
TCCTTCAGACTCGAGTGTGTAGTGCCGTGAAAACCTCTTTCGCCCAATATAGGTTAGGGTTGTGACACGCTATAAACCCACTGGAATTGCCTTCGCCTCCATAGAGGAATCCAAACTTAGGTTGAGGGCCTTATAATGACTTCATGTAATCAAGTAATTCATGGACTCTTTCAATTGCGCATTTCAATACTCTCAAAGGAATCTTCAGCAGGTTCACTTTGCTTCTATTCTGTGGGCATTGCGAATGTTTCAATACGCCCTTACCCTTTTCGAACATTCCAACTTCAGAGATCTCCACCTTAAAACAGGGACAGCACAGAATCCAAAGTATCCTAAATTCTAAGGGATTCTTCTCTTTTCTTTATTTTTTACTCCATCTACCCTTTCAACCATATAAGCCGTCAGCACTCCCTTCAATAAATACATTTTAAATTATTATTTGGTGAGATTTATCCTTGCTGTTTATAATTCTCCTGCGCGACTTCTCGCCATTGAACGAATCTGATATTCGTGGCCTCAGTTTCTTCACCACCACCTACCAGCTACAACGCACACAGCTTTTTCACATTCTAATAGGAGCTTTAAAGAGTTTGAAGATTTTTACTTGATATATTTGCATCCTATTTAGGCGGCATTGAATTGGCATAGATATATTTTGCACTCGGTATTATTTTCAATTTTGATGGCCTCTTCTATTTTGGAATTGCTTTAGCACCTCCTTTTGCTCGCTCTCGTTTTTTTCTTCATTATCTTTTTTTATCATGGCACACATTTTACGGAGGCGGAAGAAGAGGTCCAGCCCTGATATTAATAGCAATATCCCTGAGGTCGAGGAACAGACCGTCTCAGAGTTTGGCAACGATATTTCAGCTAACCTACCTCCAGTTGAAGAAGTTGATAGACAGTTTGAAGAAGTCGAACAGACAAGCAGCTCTTTAGAAAAATCTGATTTCGATCCAGTTTTGAAAAAAGCTGATTCTTCAGAACTACCTGAAACTTTACCTGATGCTCAAAAAAGGAAGGGGGCTGCTCGAACGTTTAGAAAGTTGTCATCTACTCGTATATTTTCATCATCGTCCACGAAATCTACTAGTTCTAATGCTTCGGCCATATCAGCACTTGGCGAATCTCTTGTGAACACTTTTTCTTTTACCTCTCATTCACACCCTAATAATACATCTTTGCCATCTAGAAAACCAAACAGCTCAACAGGCTCAACGTCCCCAAAAGCAGAATCTTCCTCTCGCATCATTGCCCCACCTGCCTCCATTTCTAGTTCTCGGTTTAGTTCCTTGTTTACAAGAGAAAAACGCTCACAACCTAATAGTAGATCGTCTACACCTCAGCTTTTGTCGCCTACTGGTGAAACAACGTCTGCTGTACCAGAAGCCTTTGTTTCTCCCACGAAAAAGAATGGCAAATGGAGATTTCCAAGAAGACGTGGCGGATCTATCTCAAGTCTTTCTCGCTCCAGTAACAACAATAGTTCCTCTGTTTCACTGTTTGCATTCGGCAACCATAGTCAGCGCCATTCGGTAGATGATTTGCACCCCACAGATTCAACCCAATCAATTACGTCGAATCTGCGTTCTTATGTGAGCAGTTCTAGCCCTGCTTCTATTCGTGCCATTCCAATGTCTTCTTCTCTGCGATCCCTTGTGGATCTCCATCGATATAAAAGTGACAAAAACAATGAAAGTGACACCGAAGGACACGATCAGGTTAATGCTCATTATCCAAAAAAATCTTCAGAAAGCATTGAAACAAAGTCTCCTGTACTAGCTGCGCAATCAGCTGCATCGGTAGGAAATAGTCCATATACTGATCTACCAGCATTGCGTGCTTCAAGTGAGGCAACTACAAGCACGACAAGCTCAAGTCCTAGTAAAGTCACATTTGAAATTCCAGGTTTTACTGTAACTCGGCCTGATGGTAATTTAATTGAGGAAGAAGAGGCTAGTTTGAAAGATATTTCGCATTCTAATGCTACGGAAAAAAAGTCTTCGCATTCTTTTTTCTCCACTTTTGCTAATTTACTTGACACGAACTCGGGCCAAGGTGCCACAGCTATACCTCAATCTGCATCGACCCATTCTTTACAGCACTTTTTCTTGCCCCCAAAGTCTGTTGAATCTAAAAACCAATCTACATCTCGTGCGTCCACTCAACTTCACTCCAATCCTTCACCTTTTAAGGCACCTCTTCTAAAACTCAAGAAGAAGATGGTTTCAAAGCTTTTTTCAAATGATATCCCTGAACAAGAAGCCACTGATTTGGTCGTGCCTTCCCCTGAACCCACTCGAGGTGCTGAAAAAGATTCTGATGCTCATCTGTTGATTGAAAATTCCTACCCAAGATCTTTACCTACGTCTGGTGCTTCCTCGCCTGTGTCCCCGCATTCTCTAAACCCAACTCCGTCTAACGTTGAATTGCCATTTCCTCTGCTGCGTTCATATTCCAGTCAATTTGAATCAGAAGCTTCTTTAAAAGACTTCCGAGGTGAGGAATCGGATACAATGACTCCGAATCCAGAACCATCTAGACCTCGAAGCCGTACTCTCTCTTCACTTGAACAACGAAGCGGCTCTCTGCATTCATTTTCACGTCCCTCAATCAGTGGATTTTTTTCTGGCCGAAGAAGCGATTCGGAATCAGCAGTTGGCAATATTTCGTTAACTGCACCGCCTACTCGCCGATCACCGAGTCCACGCCCGTCCTTAACTTTGCAGCAAGTTTCATCGCTGTCTCTTCCAGACCGTAATGACCATGAAACCCCTGAAACGTACTTGAATAAAGTTCGCCAGGTGGGCTTGGGCGGTTATACAGCTGGCGCTCTTTCAAAATTAGACGACAAATTCCATAGATCCGTTTTGAAGCATTACCTTGAATTATTTTCATTTCACGACGATCCTCTGGATATGGCCCTTCGCAAATTCTTGATTTCTGTGCGCCTTCCTAAAGAAACTCAACAAATAGACAGGGTTCTAGAGGCATTTGCTTTTCGATATCATGAATGTAATCCATCCATTTACTCTTCGGAAGAAAATGCATATTTTGTTGTATTTTCCCTAATGATTTTGCACACCGACTTTTTCAACAAAAATAACAAATACAAAATGCAAAAAGCGGATTATTTCAAAAATACTGATGCAGCGGGAGTTTCTAAAGACATTCTTAGTGTAAGATTTGTGTTTGCAGTTAACCCTTTTTTCATTTTTCTAACAATTTTTTAGTGCTTTTACGATAACATTACTTATACGCCTTTCATCCACACTGATGAAGACTTGATTGTTCCTGGACAACTACCAAAATTGGCTATGCCGCGGCGGAGCAGTACATTTGGTAGGAACTCTAAAGAACTCACTGATCCTTACTCCTTATTGCTTGAAGGACGACTTGACTCCATTAGGCCCAATTTAGAGTCTTTGTCGTTTAAAGACCCTTATTCTTATGCACCTCTGAAGTCTAAAGATGCATTTCTTTCAATTCGGAAAGAATTCGAGGATGGCCAGTCGTTGCAACTAATATCGCAGCGCTCCCGTCCTGGTGCATTTCTTTCTCCTGATTCACTAGATGATCCCAATTCTAGCGGGCCTGGAGTTGTCGAAATCAAAGTAGTCAAAGCAGGTTTTCTTCTCAAGCTAGAAGGAAAGCGCAAAAATGTTTGGCGTGAATGGGGAATCATTTTAACAGCTTCTCAACTGTACTTTTTCAAGGATACCTCCTGGTTCCGAAACAATATTATGAATCAACAGAAGTCCTCCTTACTCTCAAGACGCAGCAAACGCACACCAAATACATCTCTTGTGAATGATTCCCCTGTTTCGGCAGAAGATGATGCTTCTGATGCTCAGTCTTCTATTATTCGACCCATGGTTGATGGCTTTCATCCTCATGCTGTAGTATCTACCACTGATATGGTTGCACTGCTCTCAGAAGAAGACGCACCTAAGAATAGGTTTTCGTTTCTTCTCGGATACAAGGGTGGAACTACTGAGTGGTTTTCAAGTTCTGATGAAATGGATATGACGGACTGGATTTTGAAAATCAATTTTGCAGCTTCCTTCAATACTTTTTATGTTGTTGGTATCCAAGGAACACTGCCACGCCGAGCTTCTCGGAAGCTGAAGTCTCTGAGGCGCAGTAACAGTGATTCTTCGATTTCCACAATGTATTCCGAATCTACTAGTATGGCATCTAAGTCTGAGCAGTCATCTGCTAAAGTTCGAAAGTATTCTGAAGTTCATTTTGCGCGGAAGTTCAACGTTGAGCATAAACTAGAAGACATCAAAAAGAAACTACAAGAGATTCAAAAACAACTAGAAGAGCATGTGAGAACTGGTCAGAGTTTAAAACTTCTTGCGCCCATTCAGCCGCGGACTCGGGAATCAGTTTTCATGTGTGCAGCAACTCTGACGGCAACACTTCGATGGAAGTGGTTAGAGCAAAGGAAACTATTGTGTTATCAAGATTATTTTGAAATGGATCTCCGAGTGGAAAATGACATTTGTCAAATTCTTATTCCGTTGGCAAACGAGGAGATTTCACCGGAAATAGAATTACCCGCAACTTCAGAGGGCGAAGTCGTGAATGTTGCAAATGCTAGTCAAGAATCGCCCAAGGAACTTGAAAAGCTTTCTTTGATAAGCGATGACGAACCCGTCATGGATGCCGTTTCGATTCACACGGTCAAGTTTCAGCGAGAGGAAGCCTCGCGAGTAGAGGCTCTTGAAGAGCTAGTGGAAAAATCAGTGGTTTCGCCCATGTCTTTCCCATGCTCTGAATCCCTGAATGATTCCAGTTCTTTCAAGAAATCAGATGCGTCATTTTTATCAATGCAGTCGCCAGAAGAGGACAAGTCTTCTCCTTCTCAGCTTAAGGTTGCCAAGCGTTCAAGATCACAAACACAGTTCCATGTTCGGTCACATTCGCAAGCTCTTGTACAAAGTCCTAGCAGATCTAAGTCACACACGCACCTGAGGTCCAGGTCTCAGGGCATTCCAAAGGGATCTGATCCAATCACTGAGAAATCTTCTCCTCCAAGCAAGCGTATGCCATTGACTTTGCGAGAGCCTAGTGCCAAAAAGAAAGGACAGCCTCGAGTCCAGACAAGTGCAACACAACGTTCGGCGTCACTTATTCGCAAGGATGGTGAAAACATTACATTATATGGCAAGAAATTTCACGTGGTGGAAGTTAACCCTGAGTTTGCAACGACGCCAAACCATCAGCGTTCTCTATCTCAGACACTCACCGGTAGTTCAATTAGTGCGACGAGTGGCGGTAGCACAACTGATGTACTTCGACCTGGGGATGAAGAAAATTACCAAGTAGAAGAAGAGTTTTTACAAACTTGTAATGAGCAAGAAAAAGAGTTTTAACGATCTATTTATTTATACACTGCACGATGTGTGCTAACCTTTGAAATGCATTTTGTTTGTCTTACAGTAATTAGCCAAATATATATATTTATCTGTATGTAATAATAATTGTAGTCAATTGTTTCACGACTTCTCGTGATTGTAGATTGAATCTTATATACCTATGGTAAGGAAAAAAATAAACCAGATGGTGGAAAATTACTCAATACAAGTCTGCACAGTCTATAAAATGTGCATGGGAAGCATTTAATAGAGGATTGATGACTAGTTACAGAGAATTAAAGGGACCTTTCCATTTCGACCACATAATGCTGATATTAGAAAAGTTGAATACCTAAAAGACTTGTATTGCAGCAATCTAAAATCGGAGGAATTGTTTTCATTGAGTTCAAAACTGCTGTTGTTGCTGCCTTGTTTTTCGTTTCTCATACCATAAATCACTCCTACTTGATCCCAAATTGATGATCTTAGGGCACCCATCCCTGTCCTTCTCTAATACAGTACACTCATAACAATAGTATGCCTCGGATACACCAACGCCACCGCAGACGATACACTTGCCTGCAAAGTTTCCAAACGCGCATTCGTCACAGATACGTGCAATGGTCGTAGGCCGTACGTAGGAATCACAAACAGGGCATTTATCATCACATTTATCACAGAGAAGACCAATATGTGTCCCGGGCTGTTTTTGGCAAAGAACAAGGTCAGGATGATGTCTGGACATGTTGTATCGTAATTTGTGGTTCTAGATGGTCGTCTAAGTGGTCCTAAAAAAAAAGGAGGTAAAAAAAAAAAACCTATAAATTACTCAAGCGTTCAAGATTTAAGTTTCAATTGCCAGTAGCTTTTTGTTACCGATTGCAGAATAATGGATTCTCGATGTGCTTGTTGGGGAAAAGTGTTCGCCAGTTTGATCTTTCGGGGAAGACATTTTATCTATGAAATACAATGTTCTTGAAGGTGAAAAGACTAATTTCAAATGAAAAATTGATTTCACGTGACAAGGTTAAGGGCTTTTCAAAGCTAGTTGGGCATAAATATTTTGTAACGAGGTTTATGTTAAGTCATGATGTTGAGCACTTCAGCAAAATGAGACTCCCTCTTTAAAAGAATTGGGTTCTCATTTTTTAATTTCAGTAATGTTCCAATAGTTGAATATGGCGGCATACAACACGTTGATATATGAGTTGAGAATCTTAGTGGCAGCCTTTAGTGGTCGAATACCAGCAAAAAAACAAATTTTGTGACCAGATCTCGTTTTGGGATCATTTACAAGTTTAACAACTGACATCTTTTTAGCAGCACGATTAACGACACTCTGATATGGACCTAATTAGTTTTCAAAAGATTTTAGATTTCAATGAATAAATACTAATCTTTATATATTTCTTCTTGTCTTTTATACTAATTTTTTGCTTGCGCTGCTTTGTTTTGCACGTTGCAAATTTTCAGTAAATATCAAAAGACAAGTGCTTATTTTTTAGTTAAGCATCTTAATACGTCACCGTAGAAAAGGGTTTTCAAAAAGGTTAATACATTACACAGTTTAAAATTAGTGTCATTGTTGCGGAAAATTCTTCTTTTTCTTGTAACTAGTGGAATTAAATTCTCATTTGTAGCATTGACTACGAAATAGCTTACAAGAGGTATGAATAGTATTGAAAAATGACAGTGAAAAAACTAGAAAAAACAATAATTCTGATTTATAATTTTAGCCTACCAGATTTCCGAAATCAGTAATGACTTGAATTACCTAAAAACTTAGTAGCTGTTCCATTTGAAAAAAAAAAAGATAGCCTATTTCATCTCAAGTCTGTAAAGTCATTTAATGCCCTGCAAACTAAAATGATATATCAAACAGACATAGTTGTTAGAGAGTTTTCAGTTTTCCTGGCTAGATACAGAGCCATTTCTTATATCTGTTTGATCTTTCACTTTCATCACTTTTAATCTGCAGAGCATTAAATAACTTTTCAGAGTCGACATAAAATACCCCACCAGGTAAAATTACAATAGAGTGGAGTCAGGTTCTAAGAAAAGCATACTTGGTCTCCTTTTCAATGTACATAATTTAACCTGAATTGATGGCCAAATATGATGAATAAAATACCGAAGAAGAGACAGCGGAGAATATTGTTAGTTACCAGTAAGGTAGTAATAACATGGAAAACAAATATATATGCTAAACATAATAATACAAGAGGCAAATTTAAAATATAATGTTTGTGTCCGTACTCTTTGTGCACCTAACACACAAGCGGAGTGACGAAAATAGCCTGCCGACAAGTATAACGCGAAAAAAAGAAAACATTCATTAACTTGAGAAGGGCTCCGTCTCTTGGTGATTTTACCGAGTGGATTGTTTAAAAAGCAGTCAAAGTAAGATTTTAGGAATCTGATTAAATCGATGAAAGTCAAAAGGGACATGTTTGCGGGAAAACTGTTTTATCTAGCGAGGTTTAGAGCCAAAAAAGTTATTATCAATGCAGACAAGAGATTTTTAAAAACAAAAGTAATAAATGGGAAAAATATGGAAATAGATGAGCGTGGTATTAATAGTTTAATGCTAATAGTGAGGTGAAGAGTAGCTCTTTTATTTAAGATTGCCCAGCATTGTGATTTACAGACTGTATTTGTTACATATTAAATTTGGAAAACTATTATTTATCTAAACTAACCATTTACATTATTATATGCTGCCTTAAATATTCCGTTGAAGTCTTTTTTTTTCAATTGCAACCAAAAGTATCTTCTATTATTACTTTTATTTACCAATCTGGCTTCTCTTAAACGATATAAACCGTAAATGAAAAAAAAAACGTAAAAAGGGACAAGAGTGTAACAAGTAATTCAGCTGAAAATATCAATATTGAGAATAATTCTTTTCTCGAAGATTGCATAGCCACTGTGAGTTACAGACTATATTTGGTATTATTAAAATTGGAAATACAATTATTATTTAAAATCAACAGGAATTTAGTCATTGTACTGATAAAAAAATTTCTTTCCCCTAAGTAAAAACTGGAGAAAAGTAAAAGTTACAAGAGTCACAAAAACATTTGAAATAGTATAGCTTAAATTAAAAAAGAATTATTTGTATTTGACTACCTATTGAGCTATCAAGTAAATGGAAAATGTAAATGCTTACACTAGCTTGAGTCTCTGTAAACATAGTTGAAGAAAGAAAAGTTTAAAACAATCATGTTTAAAGTACAATATTCGCTCAAAAATATTCCGTTTCAACTAATTTTTGGAAAACATAAAAATTACTTAACACTTATATTTACCACTGAAAGAATGATTTATGCTAAAATTTAGTATTACTTGAGTCAGTCTCTAGGTCACACCCAGGGCTATTGACGCTAGGTTGTTTCAGTCAATCGTGAGGTAATTCCTCTAAATCCACATTCTTGAATTGTTTTTTAAGTCTGTCTTGGAATCTTTCGTTCAGTTTACCTTGAATTCGATATTGTATTTGGTCTTAGAATTGATCCTAAAGGTACTGATTTTGATTTTGTCCATGGCTTTGAGATTGTGTTTGCTGAGTCTGGTGAAATTCTTGGTGACCACTAGACTAATGCCAATAATTCTGCGCAAGATCTGCTTGCTGTTTATGTTGGCTTAAATCTTTGTAGTGCTGGTTTTTTAGGTCAGCTTTTTGTTGACATCGATTTACTAAATTTGCTTGTTGATAGTGGCCACATTCTTTATATTGGTTTTTCATATTTACCGGATATTGCTGTTCAGCCATCGTTTGAAACGGATTTTCCACGTCCCTTTTGGTGACTGTTTGTTCAGTTTCGGTGTTTGACATTGCTTGAAACTGAACGTAACTTACGGCGGTATCTTGCGCACCATTTTGGATACTTTTAAATATGCTGCTGGGAATTTGCTTCGTAGGTGATTGTTGTAGAAGAGGCTTCCATCCACGTTATGTTAAAGAGTTTCCTAATGACTTTCCATGGAAGGCTAAAGTTGTACAATTTCCTGAAGGCATCCCATTCGCACCTCCACCGCTAAAAAGCGCTCCTGTTTCTGTAATTTTCACTCTGAAGCCTGCATTAGCAGTGACTGTTTGACCAAGATTTAGAACAGACATAATTTTAGCCTTACCAAAAATACTGTATGCAACATAACCTGCCACTCCAGCAATGACAATTATACCAACAGGCACACCTAAAGCCACACCAATTGTGGGTAGAGTAGACAAACCACTTCCGTCACCTCCAAAAGTTGAATTTGAAGTTGCAGTAGTTAAACCTACGGCAGTGGCAGATGCCCTAACAATAGAATTCGTACTTACTTGCAGTGAGTGTCCTATACTGATAAAAAAGTTGTCTCCCTCGTGGCCATAATAGAAGGAGTGAAATTAAGTGATAAAGAGAGAGATAAAGAAGTAGAAAGTGGTGATGTATCTGTGAGGGCATTAGTGATTGATGATGATATGGATGAAGAAAAAGTGACAGAAGAGGATGCATCGGTTGACGTAAATGAGTTTGTTAGGGATAAAGAATCGGTCAACAACGAGATATTGGACAAATATACATCTGTTGTGGTAAACGTACCTTTGAAAGACAAAACTACTGTTGAGAATACTTTAGAAGATGAAAAAATGTTAGAAAAAAGGTCAATAGACGGTAAGGCATCTAAAGATGAAGACACTCAAGAGGAATCTGTCAAGGTAAAACCTTTAGAACAACTGAAAGAGTTAGTAGACAAAAGATTGAAAGATTTTGAAATAAAATAATTTGTATACCTTGAGGCGCTTGTAAGATCAAATATACTTAAAGAATCTGTTGATTTAAAGCCATTGTAGAGGTATTGGTAGTAGATATTTTTGAACTACTTATAACAAATGGAGTGGCTACCGAGGTACCCGAATAAAATTCTACAGAACTAAAAAATAAAATAGCCTCAAAAGACGAGTCTGAAGCAATAGAAAAGGTAAGAAAAAATAAGTTGGTACTAAATGAAAAGGTGGAATCAAAGGAAGCAGTAGTTGTTGAAGAGTCCGATAAAGAATTGTCTTCATTTGGGTCTGAGAAAATTGGTGAAGTGGTTGCAAAAGAATCATATGGAAGACTTCTTCCCGGTGTTGACGCAGGCATTTTATGAGCTCTAGCTTTACTTTGCGACATGCAAACAATAAAAATTGATATAACAGAAAAGTTAGATAAATAATACTTTTTCAAATATAATATATAGCAAAAAAAATGATCCATGAAAATAAAATAGGAAAAAAAATAAGTCACGGAATTTATATAACAGTAAGATAAAAATAAATGAGTATACAATTGAAAAAATAAATGTATAGGCTAAATTATTGGTAATAATTGAAAGCGTTAATATGGAATTCAGCTAATTAAGAGTTTCGCTCCGTTTCATCTATTGCATTGGCTTTAAGGTTACTTTCAAAAAATAATCTTGATATGTGGAAGGAACATAAAAGAGGGTTAAAAATATAATGAACTACAAATAAGCCTCCTGGAATTTATTACTAGGCTGCTTGCGGCTAGTCCTGCGACCAACGGAATACTAAAGATCTAAAAATGTTAGTCTTTGAAGTATGTGAAACCTTTCGGAGTAATTCAACTTTATAATTTGCCTCTTGTATTATTATGTTTAGCTTATATATTTACTTCCAACGTCATTAATGACTTACAAAAATTGGACGACACCGGAATTGAACCGGGGACCTCTCACATGCTAAGCAAGTGTGATAACCAACTACACCAGACGCCCGTATTACTTTGTAATAGTTTTTCAAATTTAAAATATATCAAATATAGTCTGTAAGTCACGGTAGCGACTTTATTGTCAAGAGAAGTTATTAGACCAACTCGGCCAAATTGTCAACTTCTTGAATTTGTGAGAATTCGGGTCGGCCTAGAAAGTAATAAAAGAAAATAAGGATAACTCAGGCAAGGCACGGCAAGAACGTAGGGCTTGCTTGAAAAAATGAGTGAACGCAATGAAACCAACGAAGATGAAGTCTTCAAAGAGGGGGACTTGATGGAAATGGGCAGTGAACCTGTTGCGATGTCTGAAGGTCGTGGGAGCTGGGCCGATGA
>JAKVQY010000048.1:0-32500 GCA_030463045.1 Geotrichum macrosporum
TTTGTGCCATGTTGCAATCCCTTTTGAACGTGGAAAAACTCGGATCCAGCCTCGGAGCTTGGAAAAAAACAGAGAAATTCCGGAACTCGGTTCGACCCGACAATCACTTGTTTTCTGCGTCTGTCTGAATATTGAGTAATAATTAGCTCTAAAACCTCTCACAGTCCTGTTATTCGAAATGAGCTGCAATGGATGAGCCTGGGAATTATTTTCCTAGTAAAGCCGGAATCCGGACTCACTCGGAATTGCTCTAACGCTCCTTTAACCTTTTTTTTTCCCGATAAAAAGGAGTAGTGTATTTGAAATCACTAATACATGTATAAATTGAACTTATTTTCCATTTTCTCCTCCTCCATCTCTCCTTCGTTTCTTTACCATTATCACACTATCACTAGTTCTAGTTTCTTCCAGCACCTAATTTTTACCAAGTTCCACTAATTCGCAATGTCTGACCACGAGTATCAATTTAACGTTACTATGTCTTGCTCAGGTACGTCTTCTTTATACCACGAGGAAGAATATCATTTAATTTTTCCAGTCTAAGCAAACCTTGATTCCAGCTGTGTCGTTGCTAATAATGATTTGTTTCTTTTAGGCTGCTCAGGTGCGGTTACGCGGGCCTTGAACAAACTCTCTGGAGTGAAGTCTGTTGACGCAAACCTGGAGACTCAGTTGGTTAATGTCAAGACCTCAAACGAACTGTCATATGACACTGTATTGGCTACGATCGGCAAAACTGGAAAGAAAGTTAATGATGGCAAGACTATTGTTTAAATGCGAAATCTACTTAGGAAATTGCCTTTTGTTTTGCACTTCAGTCTGGAATCAAGCCAAGTAATTAGACATGACTAGGGTAATGAATCTGAATTGTGAATGAATTTCAAATACAACTTTATATGCTACGGAAAGTAACTACTATCCAATTCTTTTTCAAAGCATGCGTTACTAGGCTAGAGCTCAAATCCACCCTTCAATGGCCCGCAATGCATTGTGTAACCTCCGTAATCCCTCCGGCCTTTTCTTCTTGTCATCACTAATTTCTGCTGAAAGCTTTGCCAAAGCATCTACAAACTTTTCAATCAACTGCCGCTCAGTGGGTGGCATATCAATGTCATTTAGTTTAAAGGTGGATTCAGAAAGGTCGAGCAATTTTTGAACACTAGCATGAGAGAACGGCCTGCTTGGCCGTTTGGTATTGGCTTGAGCATTGGAGTTGCGTTTACCTAATCCCTGTGCATTTAGAGCCTCTTTTTTGTAGCTATCCTTGGGATTCACATGTTTTCCCTCACTGCTGATAGGACAATCTTTGGAAGACTGACGCTGGTGACTGTGAGACTTGGACTCACTTGATGGCTTGTTTCGACTCCGGTGTGACTTGTGTTGATTTTTTTGGGATGCTGTACGCCGGATATTACTCAAAGACTTCCCACCGTGTCGACCAGAAGTAGTGGTTGCCAAGGCAGACGTTGAAATTTCATGCGACTTTTGCACACTAGGGGAGTGTGGATTTTTATCTTTACTTTGTTCCCCTTTTACTGTCACACGACTATTAGTGTCATTTTTTTCGGTTTCACCTAAGGGAAGCATTGAATTGGCATTCAAATTCATATTTTGATTGTTTTCCATTGCAAATTTTGGATGCTCTGACACTTCCTCCATTTGGTTCAATGAGGTCATTGAATTTCTTCGCGATAAGTCTGAAATAGAAGGTGGAGCTGGCATATGCGACAGCAATGGCGACGATACGGTTCGCTGATGATGACCCCGAGAATTTTCCTTTGGTCGTGTTGTTGTTGTAGGTGAAGATCCACTAATATTGAGTGGAGCTGTTTGTTCGCGCGTAGCAGAAACACCAGAAGGCGATAACCCTGACTGTCCTTTTGCTGCTACTAGGTTGGAAGTAAAGAATTTTTGGGAAAGAGAGGAAGTTGGTAAGTTAATAGAAAAAGATTGCTGGCGAATGTCCTGTAGTGGCCGGCCGGACGTCTCATGTCTCGGCTCTTGCACTCCTGGTGCAGTAACTGTGGTGGTGGAAATACTTGCACTGGGAGAAACAAAGCTCTTACGTGTAATGCTTGTGCCAATACTAGTGACCTTAGCTGACGGCAAACCTTCTTCAAAATACAATGATTCGTTTCGAAGTTTAAGACGAAGCCGTTCTTCAAGATCGGAGCCATCGGTGTGCGAATGTGCAGTCATATAGCTTTCGTTGGAAGATTCGCTTCCTTGCCGATTGGCTGCGAATGGTGGTGTAGGCAGCTCTTCTAAAGCTTCAAACCCAAAAGATGAAACCAAGTTTCCCAAACGAGATTTATTGAGTGGCACACTCGGGGATATTGTCGAGCCATTTTCCCAGATTGGGGGAAAGCTAAACTCATTGACAGTGGCATGCGTACCCTGTTCGTCTTCAGAAGATTCCGTTCGCGTTACAGTCCCGGTGGCTTCTGAATCCGTGGGCGAATCGCTCGTCACTAGCTTGTGTTCAATCACGTCTGGAACTTCCGCAAACCTTACTGGCAGAGAGTTTGACCGAGCGTGCTGTTGGTTTCGCAGACCTGATTTAAAGCGAGGAGTACTAAGATGTGGAAATTGAGAAAGGCTTGGTAAAGGTGCAGTATGATTAGTAGGGTGAGGTAAGTTAGCATGCAAATTGTCATCTACTGAGCGAAGCTCATTAATACGTGAAATAGGCGTTACAGGAGGATCTGAGCTACCCAGATTTCCTGTGGTGTCAACTTTTGGGATGTCGCCTATGCCGGCTTTTGTGGGAATAAACGTTGGCGATGGGGCATCGCTATGGTCAGCAATATACAGCGGTACTTCAATCGATGACATGGAGTCGTGGCTAATATGAGCCATGGAAGAAGTTCGTAGGCCTATGATATTTTGCGGAGCTGGAGTGTAAGTCGCTGTAGCAGGCATACGTGAAGGGCCTGGACGTGCTGCAGCATGGCTTGATGCGGATGACGGGGAAGATGAGATTAAAAAACCAAGATGACTAGTACCGACAATGGGAGACTGGCTGGAAGCTTTTCTTAGTTTTTTCATATTACTGAGAAGAGATTCTAACTCTTCAGTCGTCTCCCGCATCTTTTTGATAGAAATAGACTGAGCTAAAGCAAAGCTCGGCGACTTCGATGAAGCTTCAGTTGTCGTGTTGGGAGATAGACCTTCCGGAAAAGTTGATTGGGGTTTTACCATTGCTACTTCAGTGGCATGCTCAATAATAGGCTCATATTGAGATATTATTGAGTTTCTTGCCAGGCTGGTAGCAATCGATTTCCTGCGGTGCAGGATATCTGAGTGATTAGATAAAGTCCTAGAATGAACATGAGAGCTGGGAATGCGGATTTCATCAGTGTGTTCGCGAGATGTGACTGGAGACGCTTCAATAGTTGAGAGAATTTTTGAAGTAGCCATTACTAGTGAAGACGATGAAGAGCGCAACGATCGATGACTCGTAAATCCATGTTTATTATCAAGAATATCAAAAGACGGCTGAAGTGATGTCTCTGAGCTTGCAAACTCATCAAGTTCTTCGTCTACTTGACCACAAGGCGTCACAATTGGAGGGAGGGGCTTCATGGCCTAAGTTTTGTTAGAGATGAAAGTAAATAGAGGAAAAGAGTTGGCCTCAGCGCAATAAACAAAGAACTCTTTTTTTTACACTAGAAACAAGCTTTTTTTTATTTTTATTCCTAATTTTTCAGATATCTCGAGGCGTTTGGGTGGGAGGTTGAAAAATAAGACTGTGTGGGTCAAAACTGCTCCATTGAACCAACCACTCAGAGCAAACGAGTATATGCAGGCGAAAAATTGAAAAATCAGGAAACACTACACTTACCTGGATCCTAACTTTGGATTCGAGTGAGGGGATTTGGGCGCTCTGGGTAGCACGCTCGATTTCGCCGTCCAACACATCACATAAGCTTTTGTTGCTGGCAGCGTGGTCGGAAGGACCTGAGTAGTAAACCGGACCCGCCGGGGAAACTAAAGTTTCGTCGCTAGGTTTTTTTGTACTGCTGATTGAAATGGGAAAAGCACTATCAGCATCCAAAAACGCTTCTGCTAGAGATGTATTTGATGTTTTTTTCCTGCGCAGGAACGAAAATCGTCTAAGCGGTGAGGAATACGTATACTCTGATTCTTGAGATCTAAAAGAAGATGGCTTGTTAGGTATACCAAGCCTACCTTTTGTGCGCGGGGTATTCTGGTCTGAAGCTGGCGAAGACGGTTCAGCTTTGCGAGATGGTGCAAACTTCATTGGCGACGCCAATGCGAAGCTAGAAGTATGGCTGGTCATGTTGCTAGAAACATTGATGGCTTCGAGTCGATCCAAAACTTTGATTTCTTTGATGCGCCCTTCGATCATGGTACTTTTTGTAACGTCACTGCAGAAAGTGTAAGAGGTTGATACAAGTAGAAGAGTATCTCACTTTTCTGACCAAGCTGAAGATTTGAATATTATAAGTAGTGACCCAATAAATGAAAGCTAGATCTTTATCTCGACAAGATAGACGAGAAGGAGAAAAAATCTTTTATAAAGGTGTTACTGACTTGTGACGATATAGGCGGATCAGTTGAAACCAATAACACTAGATGTGTATAAGACCTATTCGTATGTGTGACGGCAGATTAATCGGAGCACCTACGGATCACTTGTAGAGATGAGGTTTCGCTAGAATACTGGACTAACAAAAAGTAAGAAATGGAAGTGTAGTCCACTGGATAGTCCACTGGATAGTCCACAGACTAGACTCGTAGTCTAAAAAAATTTGAGTCAATATTCGCTTGATGCAGTTTGTGAACTGCAGGAACAAACGGTGAACGGGGACCTGAAAATGGAAAGCTACCAATTGGACTTTTTGAATACATGAAGGGGAAGAAAGGCATTATAAATATAAAAGAATTAAGGCGAGCCACAATTTGAGACAATTAATTGAAGGGCACATTGTGGGCCTTGGGCAGCC
The DNA here is from genome assembly GCA_030463045.1 of Geotrichum macrosporum. NCBI lineage: Eukaryota > Fungi > Ascomycota > Dipodascomycetes > Dipodascales > Dipodascaceae > Geotrichum > Geotrichum macrosporum. The sequence continues at coordinate 4,971 of JAKVQY010000048.1, forward strand.
ATTGAGCAAAATGAAATTTAGAGTGGATTCTGATTCCTAATTGGAAAAGTTGAAAATATTTGGCCTGGTTGACTCAGAATCTACAAGCAATTGCAATTCACCAGACTTTCCTTGAAATTTTGATACACATAGCGTGGAGTAATTGCAATTGTGTCAACACAGTTAGCAATTTATTCTGATTGTAAGAAAAAAGCCATGGTAGCTTGGTCTTTCAGTAACATTGAGAGGCTAGGTCACAAGTTTCTTTCCTTGAAAAGTTTGAAACTGAAAACGGATTTAAAGTATTATTGTCTTTCGCTTAGTAGTAGAAGTCAAACAAATGTTCATGCTAATTTCTTGAAGAGAACGTAGAAATTATTTTCGTCACATCTGAAAACATGAATCTGAAGCTGATGGAATCGCTACGTATTGTGCTGGCCACACAACTTGGAGTACTAAGATTTAAAGGTAGGTACTTTTGATTATCTAGTTCACGTAAAACTGAAATCCAGACTAATCTTTTACTCAAGTAATAATTATTTCTCAATAATAGTAAATGCCCTGTTCAGCCATTCTGTGTGAGTATCGAGAAAAACAAATAAAAATCAATTCACGGTAAAAGAAAATCGGGGTTAATTAAAAGGCACACACAGCAAATGAGTTAGAGCTTGCAGTATCTTACGAATTTTGGTGAAGTGTTTAGTTCAAAGTAGCAAAAAAATAAATAAATAGAGACCTTACTAGGCCGACACAACGACTCGTTGTTCCATGTCGTTTAAATAAACATTGATATGGGCTTGAAGTTTTTCCGACTCTGCACCAACAGCACGCATTTCGTTTTCAAGCTCCTGCCTGAGATCGGCCATCTAGAAAGCTATTAGTAATTTTGTTCTTTAATGACAATTTTAAAGAAACGTACCTTCTGTTCTGTTATAGCAATATATGATCGCTTTTTATCCATATCTTGGTCGTGAACACTTCGCTCTGCTTGCAGAGTTGCAAACGTATCACGCAGATCGGACATTTTTTGCTGAGCTGCCATTCGCTTTTGCTCTGCTTGATTTCGGGCTCGCTCAATTCTGTCTTCAGCACTTACAATTTGACGTTCAAGCTGTTGAATTCTGCGATCTAGCTCCTGAGAATCTAACTTACGCTGCTCGTAGAGCTCTTGTAAACGTACCAATTTCTTCATCGCTTCGTCCTCACGTTGCAGTTCAATTTCACATTCTTCGACAACTTTAATACACTTGCGCATGTCGTGTTCAATGCTTCGGAACGATTCAGCAGAGATTTCTAAAGCGCGCGCACGACGCTCAGCTGTCTCTAGTGCGGATCTATCACTAGCAAGAGATGCTGATAAGTCGTTGTTAATTTTATGAAGAATCTCTGGCGATTCCACGATATACGGCCGAATCTTGTCGTTTTCCTTTCGACCCTCCACAATCAAAAAACTTTGGTCCTCCAGTTTACTAACAAGCCGTGCTTTTTCCTGTTTGTACGACCCGTGTTCCAATGTAAGCTGTTCCTGGACTTTTTTGAGTTGCCGCAGTTCGCCCTCAACCTGGCTATTGTGAGCTTCCATTTCCTTAACACGTTCCTGACTGTTCTGAGATGCTTCCTCGAGTTCCCCAACCTTCATAGTCAATTCCTCGTGTTCGGTCATAAGTGTCCTGAAACTCTCTGCATTTTGCTCACTTCTTTGCACTAGATCTTCGCAATCACCCATGTGCTCCTCTCTAAACCGCGCAAAATTAACAATGGCCGACAACAGCCTCCTCAGCCGCTGTGGTTCCGGTTTCACTATATCCATGATACTGAAATCATCAATCCCACAGTCCACCATAAAACGATAAATCGACCGCTGTAACACCAATGTCATTCTTGCATCTACTTGAATATCACTAGTCGAGCCTCCAAAATCAGCAGCCGACATATTTACTCCAGCAGCTTCAGCAGCGGCTTGTAAAGCTGGCCCCAAATTATGTGTTGAAATCCCTAGAAATGAATCTAAAATCTGCTCGAATAGCGACTGAATATACTGCGTAGTAGGCCGGTTCAGTAATTCTTCAGATGCCGTGAAGTCGCAGCCCTGCAAGCAAATGCTGATTTCCTTGAAGTCGAGTAGCGGGAATATGTCATTATACTGAGGTTGCCCTTTTTCTTATGTTTTAGCAATGCGCACAGAAAACAGGTATGCATACTAACCTCGCCTTCCTGTCTGCTGGATTCCTGGAGTCCTGTACATAACGCTTTAGTATATCGAAGTTACTGATTTCTTTTGTTTCAATAGGAGATGGTTCTCGCGATAAAGAGTTGATTGACTAAAGATTTGTTTTTGTTTGGTTGCCCTAGAAACAATATCAATGTAATAACTTACGTGAGAAATCACATGACAGGATTGATTCATAAAGTTCTATAATTTCAATTGACAACCTCAACTTCATTCCATTTTCAACTCGAAAACCAATATCCTAAAATGCTTCGAACTACTTCTCAACGACTGGCGTCACTTTGTCGCCAAAGTATAACAAGATCTGCTTTCCAGTGCACTGGTACTTATATTCAGCAAACCCGTACCTACGCCAGCGAAGGCTCAACTGGCAAGATCGAACTCAAGATTGAACCCCTTCCCCGAGTTGGCGAGAAACCAGAAACCAAGCGTGCTCGATTACTCTATCAGAGCCGTAAGCGTGGTATCCTAGAGACAGATTTGTTGCTTTCTCGTTTTGCCGATAAGTACCTTAAGACTATGAGTGTTGCGGAGATGGAAGAGTATGACCAGCTTTTAGATGAGCAGGATTGGGACATTTATTACTGGGCTACAAATAATGAACACATCAAACCGTGCCCCGAGAAATGGAGAAATAGTGAAATCATGGTCAAGCTGAGAGATCTAGCAGAGAATAAAAAGAGAGATTTGCTTAGAATGCCTGAGCTTTACTAGTGTATTTTTTTTCAAAGTTGTAAATTCAATAAATTCAAAAAACCCCATATGTTTTTAAAAAAATCAAAACCAAAAAGGGAAAATCCATTAAACGAGTCTGACCAGAAGGATGTACTTAAAAAAAAGTGACCGGCTAAGTCTCTAGCTGTTAGGAGAGTAAATATCGTAATCTGGTGTCAGTCCTGTCGGGTTCTGGAGAATGTTGGACGAGCCTTGACTATCTGGTGATAAAATAGCCTGTTCATCATTTAACTCGACTTCTGAGTATCCAGTACTACCTCGAAATTTCGCCAAAGCAAGCTCCGCAGACGTATGCTTAAATTCTGAAACTTCTATTCCTAGCTGCCGTTGATATCCCTGAATAAGATCCTGCATTTCCAGTTCCCGGCGATTTTGGTCGTCAATTACAGCCTGTAAGCTATGAATGTAGTTCACACTCCTGCTAAGGATTGTTCCCTTATTGGGCTTACCATCCTTGGTCAAATTACTGGGCATACCGGCACCAGGTGAACCAACTGAATCAACGTTGTAAAGCAGACTATCAGGAACGAGTGTGGCTAGTTCTTGGATCTTTTCGTTAATATTGTCTCTGCGACGACGTTCAACAGCGTTATGCGATTCACGTCGTCTGCGCCGTCGCTCTGCCAGGAGGTGCTGTTGTGTATCCTCTACGGAATGGGAGAGGCTGGACGAAAGCTTGCTCGTTGGTTTGGAGGGCGGACTGGTATAATTATCTAAGGATACCGGGGAAGAAGATGGGGGGTTACGGATCCCATTATCTTGAAGAAACCGCAAAGCGTGAGGAGGTGAAAAGTTAGATCGAAGGTCCGCGGAGTCCGTACGAGGCGGAGACATGACTTGAGACATGCCATACTGGGAAGAAAGCTGGGAAGAAAGCTGGGAAGAAAGCTGGGAAGAAAGCTGGGAAGGAGGATATATATTATTAGCCCCACCAGACGGTGGCGGGAGCTGCTGTTGCTGCTGAAGTTGTTGCTGGCGTTTCTGAGACCACATCGCTTGCTGAGGGGTTGTACTTACTGGCTGAGATTGTTTCATGTTATTTCTAGTTACCATGAAGTCATCAAATGGAGAAGTAGAGTCGGGAATAGGTGGGGTAGAAGTTCCATACTGAATCATGGTGTGGTTACTAGTATACAAAGGACTATTGTTAGTATTGCTAGCACTCAGATGACCAAAACTATGACCACCAATACCACCATTTCTTTGGCTAGACGAAAAAATTGGAAGCGAAGGTGTCGTGGAGAAGCCAATGCTGGCGGCTGCGTCTTCAAGCGCCTGCTGAGAATTTAAGGCAGCTTGCTTGTTGCTGCTATTAATGTTAATTGCCTGGGGTACTGGGGAGGTAACAGAATCTAAATCCAACAGCTCATTTTCATCGATTATATACCCCGAGAGATTGTTATCGTCAAAGGAATTGAAGCCACGCGTAAGTACTTCTCGCGATAGAAGGTTTGGGTGGTTGTCAGTGTGGCCGTTGGCAAATCCACTATTAACATTGGATGCCATGGTAAAGTTGTGAGATAGTTTTAACTCGAGAAATAACTAGAGATTCCACAGTGGGTCGCAAAGATGAAGTTTGGAAGTGAAGATTATAGTTCGGGAGGTGGTAATGGCAAGGAATTTACGAAGTCCTCCCAGAGTATAACTATAGACAAACAAAGAAAATAAGGAACAATGAACTATTGTACGCGGACAAAATTACTTCTGGGCAGGGTCATATAGTGCCTAAAGCCAATTTATTGGCATAAAAACTAAAAACCGACGGTCTTTCAAATGGCACTGTTTGGAACTTGGTATTGCCTTTTGACTGGCTTATAGCATAGAGATCTCCTATTGATGGAGCTGGAAGCATTTGACTTTGTGTATTCAAAAAATGAACATACTACTGTGCAGACTTTTGAATCTGTCATGGACTGAGCTGTGGAGTATATATGGCTGAGGAAGAGTCCATTAAGCAGCTTTTGATTCTAAGTAAGAGGAAGCTTCTCTATGCGCTGCAGATAGGAGTAATAAACTTCAATTTTTGGTTTGTTTACTGCTAATACATATATTTGCTGAGTCCACTTCAAGCTAATAACTCAACCTACGCTGGAAGCTGCCAAAATATTCACATCAAAGAAACCTGGAAGTCATGAGCTAGATGCATTATAATCTGTTCTTTTCGCTTATCATATGTTGAAATCTTATTTTTCTCGTATTCAAACTTTTTTTATTCGACAGGGCATTTGGGCCCGCATTATTGGGACACTGACCCCTTCATTTTATTTTATTTTGACCAGCTGCCATTTTTCCAGCGAACGGACGCCACTTCCCACCTAACTAACTATTAATATTTGATCACAACCGCTACATTCCGCATTCATGTCTGGTACTTTTGAACAGGCCTTTCGTTCCCAGCTCTCATCTTGGCGTGGATCAACTCGGGCAGCTGGTTCGAACGCTTCTAACCTTGGAATTTCAAACAACTCCACCCCTAACTCCCTCCTTGGAAAAATCTCGGCATGGAACCCATTTTCGGGCGATAGCCAATATTTGCGCCTGCCTATATCAGAACGTGATCCATCTGCTCCTGCGCCACCAACAACAGCAAGTGAACCTCCTGTAGTGGAAGAACCGGCATGGTTCACTTTGTCGCGTTGGGACAGGCTGTTGATCTTTGGTGTCTGTTTACTGGGTGCTGTGGCATGTTTTGCCTTATGTTTTGTTATCTTACCGTTACTAGCCCTGAAACCTAGGAAATTCGCAGTTCTATGGACTCTTGGATCGTTACTCTTTGTTACCTCGTTTGGCGTTTTGCAAGGTCCGCTCAACTATGCTTTACACTTGATATCGCCTGCTCGCCTGCCATTTACGATCGCCTATTTTGGATCTATCATTCTCACGCTGGTTTTTAGTATAGGTATGAAATCTACAATCCTGACGATTCTTGCGGCTGTTGTCCAGGTTCTGGCTGCTACCTGGTATACCGTGAGCTACTTTCCAATGGGGTCACAGTCGCTCAAATTTGTGTCCAGAATAGGCGCCCGCCAAGTTACCAGCTGGATCAACTCTTAAGATAAAATTACGTGTATTTGAGTCAAATACGCAAAAATTTTGGACTTCTTCTGAGATTGACACAAGAGTAAAATACCTAATATTTTATCCAAAGCCAGCACTTCACTTGTAAGCCTCTTTAGTAGAACGAGACGAAATCAAAGAAAGATTATACGGGATGATGCTTTCTTCAACTCCGATATAGAATTAGTGGCTTTCGCATGTTTTTTATATGTATTGAAACCTAGCCCATGAATATAATTTGTTCACTAAATTCGCTCTTCCTTTGTGATTTGCTCCTGGAACCAACAAATCTTTCAACAATGTCTGCTAACTGTATCTTTTGCAAAATTATTAAAGGTATTCTCTTTTTTGGTAGTTAATTGCTTTTATTGCTGATTGGTCTAATGGTAAATGTAGGCGATATTCCTTCTCTCAAGCTTTTTGAGACCGCTAAAACTTTGGCGTTCATGGATATCGGACCCACTGCCCCCGGTCACGCTCTCATCATTCCAAAGTTCCACGGAGCTAAGCTTCACAACATCCCTGATGACCATTTATCGGAAATTTTGCCTATTGCAAAACGTATTTCCATTGCTCTAAACCTTAACATTGACTCTGAAAAAGGTGATGGATACAACGTCCTACAAAACAACGGCCGCATTGCCCATCAAGAAGTTGATCATGTCCATTTTCACTTGATTCCCAAGTATGATTCGCAGTACGGATTAGTTGTGGGCTGGCCACAGTCTATCGAGGGAAAAGAAAAAGTTAAGGAGATTCATGCAAAGGTTGCGGAGGCATTAAAGCCCTTGGGACTTGACCAGAAGATTTGAACGATCAACAATGGTGTTTTGTAGCTACAATAAACGATCACGAAATGTGAATTCTTATACTCAATTATTTATATTCAGTAAACGTGTTCATATACGAAAGATTGACCTAGATGCTCCTTTAAAATCGAGTGGCTAAAACATGCGAACAGGGAAAAATTGATGACTGCAAAATAGCTGTCAATAATCATGATTGGCCATTTCCCATTGCTCTTGCTAGGACTTCTCTGCTTTCCATATATTTAGCTATTATTGAAGCAATATCTAAAAAGTGTGCATTCTTTGTAGGATCAAGGAAAAAGAGTTTTCAGTTTTCTTTCTATCACAAACAGCAGCTTTAGGTATGTCATCGAAACATATCTTCCTCTGATTGCCTTTCGAACGTTGCAAGAATTTTGAAAAGTACTGCTAGTTAATTTATCGACTTTTGATGTACAAATTGCTTTTAAGCCCCAAAATATGAACTTCTTGTCGAATATACACTTCTGGAATTCAGATTCAAATGACTGCAACTAAATTTTATCAAGTATCTTGCGTAATAAAGTCTGGTTTGCTCGAGACTGTGAGTCTGGCTAGAACCGTCAACTTTCCCAATGCTGTTAATTTTGGTCCCAAGCAGTGCTAGCTTTTTATAAGCAAAAAGGGCTACCGCCACTTTTTCTTTCATTAAGAACTACTCTCTCATTTCGCAACCACCCGGGCCCGACAGTTACTACTAGAAATACAAACAAATTACTTCAGAAAGTGTTAGATAAAAATCCAAGGAAAATTTTGTAATGCACGCTCAAGACTGGTTCCTGGCCTTCCTTGCCATCATTCTACCTCCCATTCCAGTGGTTGTAAAACGAGGATTCTGTTCAGCCGAACGTAAGCTAAAGCCATTTTCTCCTCCATACTGTTGCCAGTCTATGTCCGAGATTGTTATTTTCAAGTTTTTATTATTTCTGTTACTAATTCAACTTCTTGTAGTAATCATTTCTATTCTGCTATTGATTCTAGGATTCTTGCCGTCCCTTATCTATGCTTGGTACATTATCTCAAAGTATCCTAAGGTTGAGTACCTGAATATTCCTGATTCTGAAGGCCAGTATGGATCTGTTTAAACACCACCAAAAATAGCCAATTAACGCTAAATGGACTTTATATTGTTCATTTAACAAGCTAATTTACTGATGGGATATTTAATAATACCAACACGTAGCTGGAACACTAAATTTTTTCAAAGTTCCGAGACTTGTATCTTAGACCCGCTCCGGCGTGAAAGTAGTCTTGGATGTGCGACAGACTGTGCCTGTCTTAAATACCAGTATTCAAGGTCTATATCTTGATGGACAAGGTACAAGTCAGAAATCCTACCATGTTTAGTAGACCATTTTTAACAATCTGTCGCACTCATAAGTTGACGTCCCTTGAACTTGGCAAGCTCTTATTTGATGCAAAGTTTTATTTCTTGATCTGTAAAAGTCCAATTTTTCGTCCTCCCTTCTATATACCATGCTCAGAGGTCATATTGAAACCACCACACAATAAAGAGTTTTTTCAACATGTATTACCTGAGGCGTCTCAATAATTTATGGCAACGCTTAGCAATGACTGTTTAGAGATGGAAAATATGATTTCTATATAAATGCTGAGTGCAAATCCAAGAGGAAGTGCTGGTATATTTTAAACCTTATGTCGTCCGGTAAAATGAATATATTTATTCATACTGATAGCCTCGAATATAATCAATAAATGCCTTTGAATATTCACTTTCAGTTTACCAGTTTTTAAATGCTTGAAGATTTTGCAAATTTCAAAACCAAAATGATTTTGGACGCATTCAATGAAGATATTTTCGCAATATATTGTACTTGCTTACAATTTACACATTTTCTTTCTTCTTGTCATTGCCTCTTTCGGCTATAAGATTTTTCTCGCACAAGTTAATGCTGTTATTTTAATGGCACATAACTATTTCTTGGAAGAAAAGCACAGATTTGATTTGTACTACTGCCATTTGACCTATGGGTCTAATAAATGATGAAATCGACATTTTTAAAGTATTAAAGCTCATGATTAGCTGGGACCTTTAGAAACTTTCTTCCAGTCACTAGGAAACATTTCGTGTTACTGACATGGGCACTCGAGTGGCATGTGGCCACGAAGTAATCATGAGCTAGTTGTGCTTCTAAAATCAATGTCTTTCATCGAGATGGATTTAAATACAAGCTCGGTTTTCTGATACATTATCTCTTCTAAATAACTGTGCTCCATGATTAGGACGTGAAACCAGGCGCAAGCTACTTTCAAAAAACATGCCAGCATCACAATCAAGAGTAGTAAACATTCAAGAGGATATCGCTATTTATCACCATATCAGAAATGATAGAACTAGTGAAAAGATTCAGAGTAATGAGAAAAATAATTTAAATCAAACTTGAAATATTCCGACGGATTCTCACTTCACGTGAGGAAGCAATGCTTTAGTGGAAAGTTTACGGTAGGAGCAAAATGATTCTGCCATAACTTATTATCATAATAAAAAAATTGATAATTCTATTCCATCTTCCCTAAACAAAAGAATTGATATAAATAAAAACTCTAAAAACAAATCCTTCAAACTTTTATTCCTTTCATTCCGTGCGTACCTTTCATTTTTTGTAAAATTAAAACTTTCTCCTCGCTCTCACTTCATATTCTCAAACCCGCGCTCGTTTGTCTCTCGCACAAAACCAATTCAATGGTTCATGCAAAACAATTAACAGCAATAAGCGCAAAAATAATCATCAAAAAATTAACAAATCGTGGGATGGGTCGTTGAGAAAAAAACAATAAAAATCTCCATAAAAGTCATCAAACAATAAGCAAAAACAATCAAATGAAATGCAAATAAGACTTTTGAAGAAAAAATGTCGGAAAAACTAAATTAATGAAATGAGGATGTCAAAAAAAAAAAAATAAAAACTGAAAGTCGTAAAACATAAAAAAAGGCACATCAAGGTATTATACAGTCGAATAAAACAATTGCTGAAAATCAAAATAAACCAATCTATCAAGCCGAGATATAACTGTCGATAAAAAACTGAAAAGAAAATGCAAAAAGTTGTAGAAGGATGAAATCAAAATGAAAAATAAAAAACCAAATATCAACGAAGTTGAGGAAGAAATAGAATAGAGAGGGCTGGCCGTCCTTCTGCGTTACCAGAAGTTCGACTGGTAACCTCCTTGGTTACCATAGTAGCCACCTCCATTACCGTAGCCACCGCTGCTGCCACCATTGCTATAACCACCTTGGCGATCGTGGTTAACGTTACCACTATACTTATCAAGGCCACCGTTCTGCTTACGGTAATCGCGAGTAGCATTGGTACGACCACCACCACCACGGGGCTTACCCTTACCGTATCCAGCTTCGCGCTTAATGGTGTCCAAAAACTGAGGGGTCTCCTGATTAGCTTCCTTAAGAATGTCGTAAAGCTCACGAACAATGTTTCTGTTGCCTCTATTAAAGAAAGCAGTTGCAGTACCAACATTACCCGCACGGCCAGTACGACCAATGCGATGAACGTAATCATCAATATCAGTTGGGAGATCATAGTTGACAACATGGGTAACGTTGGGAATATCCAAACCTCGAGCGGCGACTGCGGTGGCAACCATAATAGGAGTGGACCCATTGCGGAACATCTCCAATGCGCGTTCACGCTCTCTTTGTGTACGATCGCCATGGATAGAGGTAGCAGGAAAGTTTTGGTGAATCAAAAAGTCGCACAATGCATCAGCCATACGCTTAGTTTCAACAAAAACAAGGGTCAAACTTTGATCGCCTGAAGAAAGCAAATCAAGCAAAACAGACTTCTTTTCCTCATCTTCAACGTAAAGAATGTTTTGAGTAATGTTCTCAGAAGTAGATCCAACGCGACCAACAGAAAGAAAAATGTAATCTTTCAAGAAATCACGGGCGAGCATCTGAATGTCGTGAGGGAAGGTAGCAGAAAACATGAGAGTCTGTCTATCCTGAACAGAGGGCATATCCTCGCCTTCAACAATACGTCTGATCTGGGGCTCAAAACCCATATCCAACATACGATCAGCCTCATCCAATACAAGGTACTTAATGTTGGCCAAAGAAATGCGACCGCGCTCAAGCAAGTCAACGAGACGACCAGGAGTGGCAACCAAGAGGTCACATCCGCGTTCAACCTGACGAAGCTGAGTACCAATATCAGCACCACCATAGACGACACAAGGACGGACCCATGATCTGTAGGCAAACTTGCGAGATTCCTCATAAATTTGAGAAACTAATTCACGAGTGGGAGCAAGAACAAGAGAAGTCGGGTAAGCCTTCTTGAAGTATCCATTTTGAGTAGCAGGTAAAGGGGCAGGTCCTTTAATGAAAGATTCAGATAAAATAGGAAACAAAAAACCACCAGTCTTACCAGAACCGGTCTGGGCGCATGCCATCAAGTCGCGACCATTTGCAACAATGGGAATGGAGTACTTTTGAACGGGAGTAGGTCTAGTATAACGAGCAAGGTTGATGTTGGTCAGTAAATGCTCTTCCAGGGGAGGTCCAAAAACAGTGACAGCTTCAGGAACATCATTGCCTGAAGCCTCAACAGGAATGTCATCGTAGTTGTCAAAGTTAATACCAGTGGTCTGGAAGTTGGGATCATCCTTGGTGCCAAAGAGCTCAGTCTCAGTGTGGGCATCAGTAGGACCAGGAACGTGCTTCCCATCAATAAACTGTCCTTCATTTCCAGAACGGAGCCCACGGCCACCTTGGTAGCCATTTCCACCACGGTTATTGTACTTGTTGTAGCCACCGTAGCCACCACGACCGCCACGGAAACCGCCTCCGTTGTTATAGCCACCGTTGTTGTATCCGCCATTATTGTATCCACGGTTGTTGTAACCACCATTGCTGTAGCTGCCACGGTTTTCATAGCTATTATTTGGTTCTCTAGTGCGATGAGGAGGAATGTATGCCTTTCTCTCGGACTGCGCATTACTTACTGGCGCAGAGTTTCCATTGGTAGTTTCAGTCATGATACAAGTACTGTGTAAAAAAAAGTTGTCGACGATTAGTATGTCGTAATGATATTCAGTCTTTTTTTAAAAAAAAAATCCAAAAGAATGAATACAAAGTAAAAAAATATAGAAGGAGATGGTTTCTTCTATCAAATCACGGTAGAGTAAAAGGAAGGAAAAAATTTATGGATGAAAAAAAAAAAGTTCTTTTATAACATATGAAAATTTTTTTCTTGCACATATGGACTCAGATTTACTATTAATAATACCTAAATATTCACAAGATATCAGGAAAATTCTGTATAAGATTATCCACACCTAACCCTTTAGAATAATCCGAAATGCAATTGAACTCAAGTCCTATCTTTTAAGTCCTAAACCCTAAGTAGTTTTAAGTTCAAGTGAACGTGAATATTGGTTGCAAAATTCCTGAGACAAGGACTCAACTCTCTTGTTCTCAGAAATGGACAATCCCCCGTTTATTTTCAGGTTCTTACATCTCGATATTGAAAATGCCCGTTAGAAAGCGTAATAGGTCTACTAAGACTTCGAATACCAGTGCCAAAAATAGTCGTCCGGATTCTACAAGAGGTATTACCACGGCCAATGTTTCTGAGTCCAAAGAAACAGTTAAGACGAACTCCACTTCGAGTGAAACTAAAAAGCCATTGAAAAGATGGGTCGGTAATCTCAGCATCATTTCTACGAAGAAGTTCATATTCTGTAGGTCAAGCTCCCATTGTAAAAGTAATCAACTAACTCAGCATAGTACTTGGTGCAGTTTTGGGATTACTAGTAGCTGGATACACGGCAAAAACCCAGGACATAGACAGCTTTTTAGAAGACCTATCGTTGGATTCATGGACAGACATTGTCGGAGAGTTCAAGGACTTGTTGCCCGTAGGCATTTTGAAAGAAGCGCAAAGTATAGAAAAAAAACAAAGTCAACAAAGTCTTTCTTCAGATTCATTTGCTGTTGGAAACATTCTACGAAAAGCAAATGTTACTAGTAAGCATCCTGTCATCATGGTTCCTGGTGTTATTTCAACCGGATTAGAGTCATGGAGTTTAGTCGGCACTGATGAGTGTCCAAGTCAGCCTTACTTCCGGAAGAGACTTTGGGGTAGCTTCTACATGCTTCGCGCAATGTTGCTAGATAAGACTTGTTGGCTAAAACATCTTACTCTAGACCCAGTAACTGGTTTAGATCCAGTTGGGTACAAAATGAGAGCAGCGCAAGGAATGGAAGCTGCGGACTTTTTCATTGCCGGGTATTGGATATGGAACAAGATTTTGGAAAATTTGGCAGCAATCGGCTATGATCTAAATACAATGACCGTAGCTTCCTACGACTGGCGGCTGGCATATAAGGACTTAGAGCATCGCGATGGATATTTCTCCAAGTTAAAGCTTACAGTTGAGGAAAATCTACTTAAGACAGGCGAGAAAACAGTTCTCACTAGCCACTCAATGGGAAGCCAAGTCGTGTTTTACTTTTTGAAATGGGTTGAAGCTGCTGGTTATGGTAATGGTGGTCCAACTTGGGTTGATAATCATATCGCAGCTTTTATAGACATTTCTGGATCTTCATTGGGAACCCCCAAAGCAATTGTAGCATTACTAAGTGGCGAAATGAAGGATACTGTTCAGCTTAATGCTTTAGCTGTCTACGGCCTTGAAAAATTTTTTTCGCGCAGGGAAAGAGCAGAACTTCTTCGAAGCTTTGGAGGTATAGCTAGTATGCTACCAAAAGGAGGCGAGACAATTTGGGGACATGAGTCTTGCGCTCCCGATGACTCGGCTGATCGAACAGAATCCTCTAGTAATGAGGGAGTTTCTTTTGGTAACTTTATTCGTTTCCGGGAGCCCAAATCATCATTGTCTGCTAAGAACTTGACAATGTCGGAATCTATTTCTTACTTACTTGCTCAAGGTGATTCTGATTTTCGCCGACGAGTCGAAGAAAGTTATTCCTTCGGACTTGCAAAAACGGCAGCAGAAGTGAAGGCTAACGAAAAAGATCCCCGCACTTGGTCTAACCCCCTAGAGGCTGCTCTTCCAAACGCGCCGAACATGAAAGTATATTGCTTTTATGGTGTAGGCAAGCCAACTGAGCGTGGCTACTACTATCAAGAAGAGGAAAACAAGACACTCAGTCAACTAAACGTGTCAATTGTTGCCGGTGACCCTAATGCAGTTGTAATGGGTGAAGGTGACGGAACTATTTCGCTTCTAACTCACACAATGTGTCATCGCTGGAAAGATACTGACAGCAAGTTTAATCCTGCAAACATCCCCGTAAAAGTTGTCGAAATGGCACATGAGCCTAATCGAAAGGATATCCGAGGAGGTGCTAACACCGCTGAGCACGTAGATATTCTAGGAAGGGCCGAATTGAATGAACTAGTTTTGAAAGTTGCATCTGGAAATGGAGAATCCATTGAAGAAAAAATTTGGAGTCCGTTAGACCTTTGGGCAAGTGAGATGGACCTGGGTGAAATTTAAGGTAATAATTGCCCTGCTATTTGAATTTTTTTTCCTTTTTTTACATAAAAGATCCAGTTAATTTCTGATACTCTTCTAATGATAACTTCTTGCCAAATTTTTTTTCAAGAGCTACCTTTTTTTCTTCCACTTCTTCAGCTTTCCTTTGTCTCTTTAACGCGCTCATATGTTTGTCTATTCGAAGAAAGTCCTTTACGGTAGATTCAATTGTGTCATCAATAGTAAAAGAGGCTTCAAAACCAAGCAGAGCTTTTGACTCAAGAATTCTGTCGTGATTAGGAATCTGACAAAGCTGCAGAGTTGTGAATCGAGCAGGAGTTAATGACCACCACCGGCCCGAAAAAAGAGAATCATCTCTCTTTTTCCACCCATTGCGACCAGAAGGCAATATCAGTGATATAATTAAAGTTGCGTAAGAAACCAAAAGGACTAAGGCAGGGTTAATCCTTATTATTTTAACCACCATATGTTGGTTTATTTGTTTAAAAACATTGCCCATTGTCTTGAGCTGACCATTCGAAGCGAGGAAACTCTTTCCCTGCACGCTAGAACTTGTGTTTTTGTTTCTCAGTTTCCCTTCCAGTAGAAGTGCAGCGCGTGCTACATCTTCAACATGGAGAAAACTAGTAGGAATATTCCAGGAGTGATTAAGAGCCCCATTGTAGTATAGGCAAGGTGAAAGTAAGGATTCTCCATAGTAACCACACACAATTCCTAATGGCTCAATGCTTCCGGAAATAAATGATTTTCCATTATTTGCCTCTAAGATGAGACTCTGAGAAATGGCCTTAGACTCAGCAAACGAGCTAATATAAGTAGTCTCGTCTTGATTAAAATTTGTCCGGGCCCACGACTTATAAGTCCAAAACTTCCACCAGGATACAGGCTTTCGATTGCTTATGGCATCGCCAATATTAATAAAGTACATGGGATGCGAAACAGAGACTGACAGATCAGTTAGAATGTCAATAAGATTCTGGACCATTTCAACATTCTTTTTTGCAACTCTGTCATGAAGTCTCATCCATGTCAAAAAGTACCTTTGAATTGCAGCTGCATGATAAACCACCAAAGTAGACGTAGAATCAAGCTTCAATTCTGTCAAAATTTTCTTGACTTGTTTTTTTTCAGTGAGATCGCAAACGTAATGTTGTACACCATGTTTTAACAAGTCACCAGGAACTGTCAAGTTATTATCTAACAAAAAAATATTTTTTTCATTTCGAAGAACTAAAAACCTTGCAATCCAAGAACCAATGAAACCTGCACCTCCAGTGACAATATAGGTCACCTTTTCTCCACCAACTACAGGCAGTGTCGGAACTTTGGCTTGAAATGAGTCAAATTTCTTATTGACCTTTTCCAAATCGATATTATTGGCATAAACATTCATAAAGTAGTCGGCGAGGTATATAACTGCCAAACAAGGCAGGAAAATTGCCATGAGCTCTATAAAAAGATACATGGTTGAATGGCAAGAATTTGGGATGAGAACTGAAGCAAGTCAAAACTAAAAGTGAAGGCATTTACCAATGGCCTTTCAAAAGGGAATTCACGTGATTATATTAAATACTTTAGAATGCTGCCAAAAAATGTATTCCGTAGAACCGGGACGGCTTATAAAACTTCAAAACTCTTCCTGGACTCCAACTAGACGCACATTTGTTTTTAAAATTCTACACACGCCAAGTCTTTTCTACGTGGGATACAGAGTAACTGATTCATTGAGTGGACATACTATGGCGGGAGTTCTGCCTATTGCGCATTTGGAATTGTTCGTGAAGGCTTACAGAGAGAAAGGGTTTTCACGTATCTTCCTTTAAATTGTTTGAGATTTGGCTTCGTGTGATTTGAGATATTTTGTATCTGGCTGCACTGCAATTTTCTTTTCAGTTTATTGTAGTTTAATCACTTGTATTTCAATTTACCAAAATACGACCACAAAAAATAGTAAAAAAAATAGTAATGCAGCTGTTAAAGTAGAGAAACAATAAATAAACTTGGAAATAACGGGGAGCTATAGTCTCAGTAAAGAATTCCTTTCAATTCAATTTGTAATAGACTGGAAAGAAACAAATATCTCGTTACGCATTGAAAATTTCCAGGTCTGTATGCAATAGAAAGCCAAAGGCTTAGAAGAAAACTTTGTACCAGAAGAGGTAAGATGAGGTTAAAGTGATTCTCACATACATTGACGTTTAAACAGTTCTATGTTTTTTTGTTTTGTTTGCCATCTACTATAGTTTTTGTTATTTCCGCAAATAAGACTCTTAACTTTTATCCAAAGTACCAGAGGTTCCTGGCGTATTCATTTTTTCGTACACTGGATTGAAAAAAAATGGTTTTTTTTATCCAGATTTTATACTTTGGACACAGTTTCTGTGCTTGCCCGTTTTTAAAATATACCAAAAATATCTCATCATTTTAATTTGACTACAAGATTACAGCAATGTAAATATAAATATTGGAATGACTTTGAATAAGAGCCAGTAAGTTGTCCGCTAACATATCTGAAGATGGCACTAACGAAGGGAGCGTGGTGGTTCTCTCAATATTCTTTCGCTTTAAATGCGTTTGAAGTTGTTTGCCTATTTCTAAATGATAGCAGCAAGCATGCCAAAGAAACGTAAAACTAGTAATTGACTAACGGAAACACTTCGAAATAAATGTACAGCACAGGTACTCATGGATGCTGAAAGACTATTAAATGACAATCATTCTATAATCTTTTTGAAGTTGCTAAAATATTAGTGTGAAGTATATCTTAAGTTTCTTCAATTTATTCCCTACAATTAAGGAATGCAATATGAAAGAAAGGAAATGTTAAATATTGGAGTGGTATATGTTGAAATTGCGGGAAAAAATGGGTTTAACCAGATTAGTTTTCAAACTTTTCTAAATCTCTAAATTCGAAAATGACTTGATTGTCGACGAATATTCCCGAGAGCAACTTTGGCAGTACTTGAAAATAGCTTGTCTAGTCTCTAGCGAAGTTCTGGCAATCAATTTGATCAAAGACTCACGGTCCCATATATTTTCATCGCTAGGATGAGACATGTGCAACAATTGAAACTGATTGACTTTTAATTTGTAGCTAAGCTTGCTGTTGTGGAAATCTTTTTGTTCAATGAGGGAAAACATTTGAACTACTTGAGAACATAACGAGACTTCTTCGTACAACCATGCTTTCCATTCTGCCATAACAAGTTCGGCCTCTATTCGGTTGATTGAACGAAGTTCCACCATTAGAGAGTTACGTTGGGCACCTAGCTTGTTTCGCGCATTAAAGATTCTATTCCGAACAGCGAAAGAAAACTTGTCCTGAGTCAAGTCGTTGGAAGCAAAGGAATTTTGCTGTGTCCGAGTAGAACTGTTTTTTAAGTCGAATGCGGAGAAATAGCTGTCGATATCGTCTGGTAGTAGCGCCAAAGACCGAAACTTGTTGTAACATAAGGAATTAGACATATCTTTGCCTAGCTTTTGGGTCATGTCAACTTCAACAGAAAATCGTGATCCATTTCGTATCAACCTATCAACATCTTCTAATAATATGGATCTGCTCATAACAGAATGAGAACCCGGTGATATTCCAAGTCGATTTGCAT
The DNA here is from genome assembly GCA_030463045.1 of Geotrichum macrosporum. NCBI lineage: Eukaryota > Fungi > Ascomycota > Dipodascomycetes > Dipodascales > Dipodascaceae > Geotrichum > Geotrichum macrosporum. The sequence continues at coordinate 22,907 of JAKVQY010000048.1, forward strand.
AATGCTGGGCATGTTGCTCCATCCAGTATGCATTGGTGGTTTTACCTAGCAAAAACAAATTGAGTCCGCAGGAAAATAAAAGTCCAAGGATTACAACTTTGTTTGAAGTAATGCTGGTCCACGTTGCTTCAAGAATTTGCCTCATTAAAATAGCAACTTCGCCAACAAGGCTAATAGCCAAACTAGCCGCCACTTCTAGCATGCTGCGCCCAAACGATTTATGGGAAATTTCAATTGTGATAGTTGAGCGAGTATCCTCAGATTTGGTGTCTACTTCATTGACGTCGAAATTTTTCCCGGAAAGCGACTCAGACGTCCCAATCTTTCCAAATAGGCGGATAGCTGTCGTCGTACCTCCCTTAGATCCCAATTGTTTCCGACACTGCACTACTTGCTGCAAAATAATTTTTGCTTCTACTCTCAATTTGTTCAACACGAATGGCTCAGTCATGTTTTTGATAATTGACGATTTAACCCACTCAACGCTGCTCCAAATGCTCAATTTGCAAGAATTACGAGTGTTTCTTGAAACAACAAATCGATGAGTGGTATAAAAATTATCGCCTTGCGGAAGTTTAAAGACTGCATGTCTTTGATAGACCAAGTAGCATACATTATCGGTTAACTGTTCAATACGTTGAACATGCATGACCTTATCAGTAGTATCGCTAAAGAAATTTCCTGAATCCAAAATTTTATAGTATATCTCTCGTTCCATTCTTTGTGAATTAATCAGTTTCCAAGGCTTAAATTCAAAACCTGTACGCTTGATTGATCCTGTAAATGTATACCTGAAAACAGGAGATGTTTCGCCAAACATGATATGAAATAGGGCTTTTGCCGGAATATCAAAATCGTGCTCTACGGAAAGTTGAGTCATGAGTTTAGACAAATCCGGAACCATAGAGACTAGCGATCGCTCAATTGAATCAATGGTCTCTGGTTTTGTTTTAACCAAAGTTGAACTTGGAATTGCGGAGTGGCCATTCAAGTAGTTTGCCATATAAAGATGCAAAAATCTTTTTTCAGCATCAGTTCGAGATTTCTCATTGAACGCGGCTTCAATCAAGGGAGCCTCCACTTGACTAGCATTTTTTTCGTCAATAGAATCCCCATTAGCAAATTCAACTTTTTGATCAGCTCCGAGAGATTTTAGCTTTTTCAAGACGTTCTCTAGACTCAAAGGTTCATCGGAGTGGTAATTATCAATTAAAAATTGCAACCTCTTCTGCAAAATACGACCTGAATCTAAGTAGAGTGTACAACATCTCGTGCTGGATGAAGATATAAGAAATAGCGTGTCTTGCTGCAAACCACTTTTTCCTTCAACACTTACTAGTGACTTCAAAGACATTTGATTCAGAGAGACCATGCCAAGACTATAAGAATAGAAGTGAAGGGACCTAGAGGTAACATAGACACAGGAAGGTAGTTGCTGAGTGGGATTGGCTTGAAAGAGACATCTGAACACTAGGACGACCCTATTATTGAGGTCTTCAAAAGACAATTCTCGGAATATTGCATTGAGCTGAGCATCCTGAAATCTAAGCTCTGGGGGGTAAAATGAGGGATATTTTTCGGAACGCAATTGACCCACTGAAGAGCTCCGAGATCCTGGATTAGATACTGCTAAACCATCAAAAGACATTTTAGTGATATTGTTGGATTTTTGGTATAGAGCCCAATTTACACTTCCCCAGTAATTCGCAGTGACAGCTGTTGGAATATCTGCAGAAGTTACGAGAGTTGTGGATAAAAATGCTTCTTGCGACATAGAAGTCGAGATGGGGAGTGTGAGTAGTGAATAAGGTGCCAAGCTACCTCCAAAAGGTCCCACAGAGCTGAATGATATACTTTCAGAAGAAAGCTTTGTAACTGGTGCTGTTAATGATTCACCTGCTATTAGTAATGCTTGTAGACTGGATATATCGGAATTGTTTAAAAGAGTAATTGAGTTCCCCAGAAATGAAGTATCAACATCAATTCCGCTTTCAGGTAATGCACTCTTATCATGCGTAAGTTCAACATCGATAGAAGTACCGGCAGTCGACGCAAATTCTGTTATCGTCGGCGAAAGTCGTTGAAATGCATATGATATAACGGACTTTTTGTCACTCTCTATTGCAAGACGTTTAGAGTCTTCAAACACTTGCAACCAGGACCGCATTTCGCCCAAGGTTTCGGCTTGCAGAAAAAGGGTAGTGTCTTTGGTTTTGATTTCAAAGCAGAATCTGCGGTCTTCAGCTGAAAAAGGTGTAACATGGCACAAAAGAACACCAATTTTATCACTTTCTTGTACAAAAGTCCGTGAGGGAGAAATATTTAACCAACCAAACATGCCGTTCTTCACAAAAACCCATCGCCTAACCCAAATCTGACGAACTCCTTTGCTACTTGATGACTTGATAAAAAGCCACCCATGCTTTTCATCACTGCCGTCATTAGGTACAAGTCTGGGAACAAAATTAGAAATAGTTGACATCTGTACAGAGTAAGAGTTCAAATCCCTAGATGGAATAAATCTTTGAATTGCAGCCTGTTCCATTTCTTTAGCATTCTTTTCCATTTCTTTTGTGAGAGGTCTATGGTTCTTTTGCAGCATTTTGGCCCAAGACCTTAATCGAATCATCTCAATTCCAATTCGCTGACTCAATGTATCGGCGGAGGCAAATTCCTTTGCAGACAAAATCCATGGCTCAGAAAGAGTTCTTATTAAAAGAATATTTAGCTTTGATTGGAGTAACGATGTTGTAGTACATAGGCCGAAACATGTCTTGATATAAGCTGTACGAGCTTCAGCAAGCTGAAAAGCATCTTCTCGAAGTGCTGACGGCTCCTTATTTTTAGTGTAGGACAGATATTTTGAGATTTGGTTATCATATCGATTTTGAGCACTGTCAAAAATTCTCCGGTAATCCTTGTAGTTTTTTAGGTCCGTTTTTTGAAATTGGAGAATGGGCTCAATAATTGATGTATGCTGACTTCGAACTTGTTTTATAATATTTGCCCAAAAGTGCTTAGAACTTTCGGCATACCTTCGCATTACAAGTGTTGTATAATCATAATCTATGACTCCTTGGCTTACAAATTTGGGTAGAAACTTGGATATCACTGAATTCGCATGATCCTGAACCACTAAATCATATGTCAGACCAGAACACAAATACATTAAAAAAAAAATTGGCTTACCTTCCATTTCCTGGGTCAATTTCTGAGTAGATTTTACAAAGGAGTCAAGCCAGCGGTCAGCATTTTCTATTTGATGATTCAAATGATTCACAGAGGCTCTAAACGTTGGACTATCCAACGATGCTTCCTTAAAAAGAACAGCAATTACAAGTACGGGTGTCTCTGAACTTTGAATAAGGACATTTTCAGTGGCATATTTTCCTGGGATGTTCGGCTCACTAATAGTCTCAGGATTTTTCCCGTCTGCACTTACTGCATTACTAGGGATCGCAGAACCAATTGCCAACCCCTCATTATGCGAATCAATTGCGGAAGCAATTTGAGTAACTTCAATGTCATCCATAATTTAGTTAAATCAGATCCCGGTTTGGAGGCTGATAAGAAAAGAAGGAGGGCAAGCAAAACTTTGACAATATAGGAAGAATTAGTACAGGGGAAGTTGAGGATTTCAATACTAGAATTGCTATAAATTACTGATTTTCCAGTTGCAAGTAGACATTTATCACGTGATTCATTTTAAAAATAAGGGAATCAATACAGCAAAGGCTTTTGAGAGTCGATCATGAAGCTGGTTTAAATTGTACTTTTCCAAACATTTACAGATGCCGAGCAGAACACAATCAATAGAACAAGATCCAAAAACAGTAATATGGATTAAAATGCTAGCTGATTCAAGTAAGAGATAGATACTGTTTATAGACATTAGAAGACAGCGAACACAATAAATAGTCAAGAAACCAGTCCTCGATAGTTTGTTTTAAGCATGCTCTTAGAGATCGGGAAAAGTCTCACAGAGGAATTAGTCTATAGAGACACCCTTGGACCGCAAATCCGTCTTTGCCTCTGCGATTTCCTAAAGCCTAAGGTCAGTTATCTGAAAAACAGGTCGCGCTAAATTAATGGAAAACTTACATTCAGCAGGACCTTGTACTCTGCTTCTTTATCCTTGAAAGAATAGACACCCCATCCCAAAGTTCCAAGGGCATAAGATCCAAAAGCAACCAGACCCCAGAAAGGTAAGACAGGAAGGATTTCAGTCTGAATCAGCTTAGATGAGGGCAAGATGCCCAAGTAGAAAGCCAAGTAGACGGCAATGATGGCAATTACGGTAAGTAAAGTCTGAGTAGCTTTAGTCATTGTAAGATATCAGGTGGTGGTGGAATAGTTGATAAGATTTTGCAATATTTTTAGAGATGGAACGAAAGGAAGAGTTGTAAAAAAAAGGAGAAAATTGCGATGGCAGATAAAGGCGTTGATTTACGTGGAGCTTTTATTTTTTTGGAAAGGTTTGGTGTTTCCATGGAAACACCACGTACCATACTACAAGCCCCAAAAGAGCGCGGCTGAAGTTTTATTAAATTATTGTGCCAATCAAGAAATCTACTTTCACTTCAAACTATTCCAGTTATGAGCCTTTTCATACTCTTATTCAAAGTCCTTCATACTCTTTCAGCATCAAGCAATTTCTGTTTATTATATGAGTAAATCACAGTCAGTGCAAGAGTTGTTCTTGCAGCTGACCCAGGCGTCTTCTGAAGTCTCCCTTGTAAAAACTCTTGTTAACATAAAAGATGCCTTCAAAGACGGTGAGTTAAAACACTAGAAAAGATACAGCACCTAACCGTGACAGAGGAGACGAAAAATTTAGAAGACTCTCAGTCTATCGCATTACATGTAATGAATACTTTTTGTCTAAATCCAGAAAGTGTTCAAGTTCGAACCGAATGCCTAAGGCTTCTGTCCAACTTTGTAACAGATAATGGTATTACTTTCTTGAAGACTCGAGTTAGCAAAACTAACTAATTTATAGATGAAAACAAAAAACTGTTGAAATACAATACTCAATTTCTTGATGCATTGATAAAACAACTACCAGAGTTTGTCACAATAACTGAATCAAATGCTGCCATTGACATGCTTTCGAACTTTGTGAAAAATTACCGTAAGTTGAGCGAAAACAATCAGCACTTGGACTAACGTAATTAGCTTCTGGAATTAGCACTATAAATTCTCTAGCAAATGCTCCTGCTATTGCTAGAGTTTTAGCCCTAGCATCAGTTAAGCCAAACTTCAATTTATCCTTGCTCCTCAACCTTTTTTTAAAACTTGTCAGTCAAGATGAGGTTGAAGTTTATCCTGGGGAAGTTATTCGCTATTTAGGAACAATTGCGTCAATTCGTCTTAGTTCCCAGAACGGCGGATATGTACAGAATACTACGCAAGCTCTTTTATTGCTTTTAGAGCGTAAAAAATATCAAGACTATATTCTTCAAGAAAACCGCAGTATCCGTTTCATTCTGAGTCTACTTTTGGCTATGGCATATTATCAATGGAATGAAGCAAAGGATCAAGATTTGGCCCGAAGGTGTCTTGGAACTGCAGGTCATTTTTCAACACTTGGAATCTTTCTTCAGGCGACTCAAGTTTCTAAGATGAATACAGTTTTCTCTTTAATTGTTGATATACTCCACAACAACAATATCATTCCAAAAGTACAAACGTCTAATCAAATTGAATCGGAAAAATTTACCTTGATTTGCGGGATAGCTTGTGTGATGTTAGGCAATCTTGCTACTTCAATGGAAAATGTACAGGAGCTATTTTGTCAGATTCCTGACTTAATTCCAGTTGCAATGAATTATTTTGCAAATGAAAGTGATCCGTTCGGACTTCAGGGAGCACATCTGATTAAAAATATTACTGCATACTCAAATCTTGGCCACTCGCAAGCTGTTTTGCAGAGGGGTGGTGTGTCGTTAGTTTCAAAGCTCTTAGCCTCAAACACGCACTCGAGCTTACGACTTATGGGAATACAACTAGCAGGGAATCTTTTAGTGTACATGTCACATTTGGGAAGTCTAGAGGCGGCACTCGACTATAGTGCATTGGTCCAGAGTTTAAGCAGAGCATATTTCGAAGAGAATAACATTGACGTGACTTGCGAAATAATTTTTGCCTGTGCTGCTGCGGTTGCCGATCCCATGGTTGCTGAATCAACAGACGGAGATGAAGAAGCTTATGAATTTTTGGAAGCTCAAACCCAACTCTCACAACTGCTCATCAACTTTCTTCATTCCCTATATATTACTGACTCAAAAGTAAGCGTTCTCGTCACGTTAAAAGCTAGCAGATCACTTGCTATTTTATCAAGTGCCCTTGCAGTAGGCCGCAGACAAACTGACCGTTCCAAAGTTACGACTATACTTGGCCGTGCTATCCAAAATAACTCTGAGTATACTGGGAAGCTAATTGAAATCCTCAATGGATTTTCCTGTCGGTTAGTGGTGGCGCAGTCAACTACTTGGCGAGAAGTTAGCGAAAATGAGTTAGTGTCCAAAACGTACAAAGGGATTATCAATAACCTGGCATATGTAGGTTCTAAAATGCAGTATAGCGAGGATGCAAACCTAGTTCGAGCTTGTAAAGTTGCTATTCAAAACTTGTTTGGCATTTTCAACTAGAAAAACTATTCACATGGATGTTTGCTCTTGCGGATACCTTGACCATTGAAACCCACCAAATTATTTGGAAGTTAGCAGATATATCTGTAACATTCTAATTTTGATATGGACTGCAGATAATATGTAGCAGCAGGCGGCAGTTAGACTTTCATAGGGACAACATGACGTTTACGCGAAGTCATTCTTAAATCAGCTTGTAACACAGAATTTTGTTGCCTTCTTGACTTCATCTTTTTTTTGGAGTCACTTGTATTATGAAATACGAGGTTATTTAGTTTACTTGAAAACACCATTGTCTGAGCTTGATATCTCATATCGGAATACAGAAATTTGGCTAATTTCAAATCCATAACTTCAATACCGTATAACAGGTACTAAAAGATGTTTTGGTAAGGATAAAAAAAAAGAAAAGACCGAAAGAAAAAGAACGCCAATAATATTACAGTAATACATGTATTTTTATTTAAGCAGAAGCTCTGCGACCAAAGACTCTGAACCTTTTGACACCTCCATCAGGGATGATAGTCAACTTAGCGTGAGTGAAAACTTCTGTAGGCGTGCTTTCCAATACTGCAAAAGAGTCAATTGGAGTACCGTCCTCAGTAGATGAGGTAGGAGAATCGTTCTTATGAATATACTCATGAATCTTGTGAGGGCCAGTCTTGGACTTATCAACCAACATCTTCCATTTCTTGTCGTCCTGAAGAACATCAGACTCGCTACCAAAGTTGCCAGCATGTACTGTGACAAATTGAGGAAAGTTTCCAATAAAGTTGGCAGTATCAACAACAATACGGTCAATGTAACCCGGAGCACCCAGTTTTATTATTACCCAGTCAACATGACCCGGCTCACGAGAGCGAGCAGTTTCCCAACCGTCACCCATATCTTTACCTCTCCCGGGAATAAGCAGGTTATCGACAGTGCCGAAATGCTGATCAGAAAAGGATACTGCTACACCACCAGAGGAAACATGAGCAAGGTCGAGTACTTGGTTGATATCGCTTGGAAATACAGGAGTTGGCTTCCCGTAAAGTCTGAATCTGGCAATCCCTCCATCAGGGAACATGTTTAGGCGAACATGAGTGTAAGGCTTATCAGTTAGAGTTTCACGCGCAAAAAAATGACGTTGTGAAGGGCCACACTCTGTCTGCGCGATTACCTCGTCCCAAGATGCGCCTTCTAGCTCAGAATCTTCGGAGACAAAAGTTCCTTCAACTGAAATGGCAGGAGCATGGTTACCATTGAAGAAAGCAGTATCAATTTCAGTTCCAATGATGCGAGCACTGGCAACGCCAATCTTAATAATTACCCAGTCAGCTGGCTCAGTATTGTGTCGACGAGTTTCCCAGCCGTCATACCAGGCACCAGCAGGCGTAAACTTGCCAATTTGCCGAATGGGAACGCCAGGTTGGATCAAATTTGAGGCTTCAGCAAACCATTGATCACTGAATGACAAAACCTTCCCGCCAAGCTTAGCTCCAATCACATCAGTATAGCGAGAAGAAATCTTTGCAATGAAATCTTGTTGTGAAAAAACAGTTGTAGCAGACATAATGGTTAGCTGATTAAAATATATCTAGATATACCAATATAAGACTTGTGATAAAGTGAAAAGGACTACAATAGATTTCAAGAAATTTGCTCTGGTATTTATTCTTTGGCAAAACTGGTTCGGATACTAATTGCTAGAACTTTGATCTCGGATAAGCCCGCATTTTTTATCACGTCAAACACCTTAAAAACTGGCGTATATCGCAGTCCTAGGAATATTCAGGCACTAATTATTCTTGGACTTTTTAAAACTCCAAAGCTAAGAAACAATTTAGAAATAATTTTGAAAAGGTGCTACCGGTCGTATGAAGCGGTTATATAATTAATACGGTGTTTTTGATAAATCAATTCGAGTGACCCTCGACTCTCTATGAATTGACTCTTGCTACTAAAATTTACAGTTCCAAATATCTCATTTCACGAAACCTGCCCATGATGCATACTGCAAGACAACTTTAAAAAGTGATAAAAAAACCACGAATGGGTCTTTTAATGCTCTATTAATGAAATCAAAGATTCATGTTTCTTATAATTCAGCTAATATTTGGTACTCAGATAAACTGACTGAAGAACCACTGTTTGCATTTGCTCCTTTTGAGAACTGGTTTAACTCTCCGGAATCAATGTCAAAGACCAATGCGCAAACCAATTGTGGCGTAAATACTCATTGAAACTCAATGCATTGGTCTATTCGAATCCAAAAAAATTTATTTCTTGAAACTAAAGCACACATTATTAACCAAAATGGTAAGGTTTTATTAGGAGTGACTGCCTTACCAGGTGGATCTGTTGCAATATTGGTTACTCTCAAGAAATTTGACTTCCCCAACTGGAAAAAGCTTGTTGTTGTAGTGAACTAGACTTGGATACCAGCTGGCACCACTTTGTTCTTAAAGACCCCAGCTGGAGTGAATGAAGAAGAATCTAATTCAAGCACTTATAGGGACCAGTTCCTCATAGGCACTTCAGCCAGAGAAATTAAAAAATGAAATTGAATTACAAATTTTATCCATGAGTAAGTTAATTGGCTTAACTCCTCAAGGGGAGTGGTTTCTTTTCATCGCCCGGGCTATTTGATAAAACCATTCGATTTTATTTGCATGAGTTTCAACTACGCAACAGATCAACTAAATAAAGGAAAAAATTAGACGAGTGACTGATAATGGTGAAAGTGAGATTATATCACTCAGAGTGATACGCACGCAGAATATTTACATTATTGGAACTTGAGATGCGACGACATTCTTTGCATTAAACGTATATGTCAAATAGAGGCTTAAGTAACGAAGTTAACAGATAATTTGGATTCTTTGGCCATATTTGGCCATATTTGGTCTACTGTGGTCTACTTTCACGACTAAGTGCTCTCACATTAGAATTTGTATGACTG
>JAKVQY010000489.1:0-12675 GCA_030463045.1 Geotrichum macrosporum
GACTGTTCACCGTAGATGCAATGTTCAACGTCGTGTTGACTATCGATGACTGACTAGGACTCCCGCTAACGTCCTTAATCGACGCCATTGACGACATTGAAGACTTGGTCGCCCCAGACGACGCCGTATGTGTGGTTTCAGTAGTGTCCGTCGAGGCATTGTCCGTAGCCTTCACGGTTTCTAGTGCTACTGTGTCCGTCGTGTTTGTTGTTTCTTCTTTCGCTTCCTCCAAAAATGGCCCGTCATTAATTACCCCTCCATTAATAATACTGCTGCTACTATACGTCCGCCGATGATATGGTCGAGGCGGCGTCAAAGCTCCATTACTATTTCCAGTGTCTGTGTTGGCCTGATAAATTCCTGGGGAAAATTCTGGCCCGTTTTCTACAGGCGGCGCCAGAATGCTGGGGCCTGGAGTCTGTGGAAGCTCGTATGAAGCTCCTTCTAGCTGCGGTAATGGCAGCACCAAAGCCGGCGGTGGTGCCTGTCGCAGTAAATCCGTCTTTTGCTCGTTCTTATTATTCTCTTGCTGAATGTCCGGAAGTACAGAAACTCCTTCAGACCTCGCTGATATTGCCGACTTGAATGAGTCCGCATCAGACTGCACTGACCGCCGTGAATGAAATGACTTGATAGACCGGGACGATCCTTGTGTGTCTGTTCGCGCAAAACTAGGCTTATCAGGAACTCCATTTTTATTCTTGCCCTTGGAGCCTGACTTGGACGCGCTGTTGCCCATGCTGAGTAGTCCGTGAGCCCGTGCGGAGCTGGTATATATGATTCAAACAATGACGTACAAGCGCAACAATATATATATATAGATTTATATAAAGACCGACAACAACCGAAACTGCTGAACGCTTGATATCAGTGGTTAGCGAAGGTGAGGTCAAAAGTTTTTTTATTAAATAAAAAAAAAAAAAAAGGTTGTGTGGCAGGAAAGAAGAAACAATTTCAAAACTCACAAACCAAAGGACGACGAGACCTTTTTTCCCCTGGGACAGCATGAAATCGCCCTGAATCAACATCCACGTTAACCGCAGTCTTTAATCAAGAGGTTTCCCTCTTTTTTTTCATTTCTTATTTTATTTTATTTCAGCATGTAAGAACCAGGCACCGAATTCTGTCTATAGAAATATTTATATATATAGATATATAAACAATAATAAAAATAAAGAGAAAACCAATTTCAAATCTTCCAAGTTAAAAGCAAACCGCTGCTATATCCATTTGTTAAATTCATGTCGATTCTAGTTCAGGTTCGAAATTAAAGATAGATAATAAAAAAAGAGAGGGTCGTCATTGTAAATAGGCGGTTGGATTTTCTCGTTGGCATGAATATTGAAACAAATTTGGCAGGTAGGTTCTCTTGGTATTGGCAAAAGGAATCAAGAAGTAAAAAAAAAGAGACAAAAATAAACAGAAGAAAGAACAAACATTTTACTCACACAATAATTTTTTTTTTATCTGCGTCCAGATCGCTTGCCGGAAACAACAACGTTCCAATCACCTCCCTCAAGCTCCTCCTTGGGAACCTCAGCGACCAAAAGCTTTTCAGCGGCAGTCAAGTCCTCCTTCTTACGGGGTGTAGCAACCTCCTCAGCCTCTTGAGTATTATCATCCTCAGTGCTCAGAGCAGCAAAAGACTTGCGAGTAGCCTCAATCTTCTCCTTTGCTTCCTTAGCTTCTTTAGCCTTGGCTGCCTTCTTTTGCTCCCGATCAACACGCTCCTGCTGAACCTTAGCTTGTCTCTCTTCAATCTCTTGTAACTTCTTAGCTGTGTCAACGGGCTTGGCTGATCCGAACAATGTACTGGAGCGAGCTGCCTGTGCACCGGTGTCCAATGGCTTTGATCGAGGCGCCAGATTGAGCTTCATCCGTCCGCCAGCGGGCTTAGCAACAGGCTCTGGGCTATTGGCAACAGGAGACTTACGCTCAATAGTTCTCCAGTTATCAACTGCGTCCACCTTGCTCTCTTCTTCTGATTTTTCGTGAAAATGTCCATGCTCGCGGTCGCCGCGATCGCCGCGAGGACCCCGATTATTGAAAAATCGGTTTTTATTATCTTCAAGAGAAGGAGGGGGGCCACGGTGCTCCCAGCGGTCGTAGTCACGGTTGTCTTCAGGGGCTTCATGGCGAGGTGCCGAGCGGAAACCACCTTCGTAGTTGCGTTGGTCGTCGGTGTGAGGAGCAGGACGTCCGGAAGAGCGGAACCCGCCCTCGTAGTTACGGTTATCAACTTCCCTTTCTCTATGGTTGTTAAAGCTACGCTCGGGACGGTCGTTGTTCAAAGGGGGCAAAGGACCTGATCGAGACCAGTTGTCAAAATCACGGTCGTTTCCATCGTCATTCTCACGGCGTTGAAATGAACGCTCACGTCTTTGCTCAGCAACCAAAACACGCAAGTTGCGTCCCTGGAAGTTAGTGCCGTCCAAGCGAGTGGCCTTCTCCAAAGAAGACTTGTCCTCAAACTCAACAAATGCAAATCCGCGACTCTTGTTGGTCTCAATATCAAGAGGAAGTTTGATCTCAATTACGTGGAAGGAATCGTCGAAAATGCCGGCAAAGTCCTCCTCAGTGGTGCGGTAATCCAGGTTCATGAATCTAGCAGTAAAAGGAGGATGATCAGGAAGAGGAACCAAGGGACGGTCGTACTTGGGCACGCTGCTGGAGACCTCACGGGTAACACGAGAAGCAGCTCTCTCGTAGCTGACTTCAGTAGGGAGATCAGAGACCTCATCAGCCCATGATCCACCGCCAAGTCCAGAGTCACCTTCAGCTGTTTCATTTGTTAATTACACCATCACATGCTAGTACATTTTTTTTCAAACATACTGTTCTGGAACTCAAAAAGAGACAATTTCTTCTGCTGGTTTTTTTTGGGAGCTGCCATTATTGTTAGTTAATGGTGTCGCGCTTGAGTTTCCCCGGTCTACTCACCCATATTGAATATTGCGTTGTTTTAACGTATACCTAGTTGACGTTAGTACTCAAGCAGATATCAAAAAGTACCATTCCTTCATACCTTAGGGATTAGTCTTGCGAGCTGGAAAAGAAGGCTTGCAAAAGGAAGGAGAAAGTGGAATTTTTTTTCGCCTTTTCCCAGTTGAAATTTTTTTTTGGAGGAGTGCACGGTGTGTGGTAAATTAAAGTCTCTGCGCACATTTGAGCATGACACCTAAAATCACTGACATCTCATAGACATCCTACTGCCATGTTCGTGATATCCCGGCAAGACCTTTTATAGTCTTGTATATGACATGGGAGTAGATGAGTCTCCTCCTTAGCCGTTTGAAACACTCGTCGCACTCTCAATGCCGTCCACAAAGAGTTATATCAGGCCTTTTGGTCTAGCAACCTCTTTTGGTCCATTGCAATCTCGGGCAAGAGCTGCCAATTTGTGGTTTCAGTCACTAAAAGTACGCTAAACAGCTTCGAAAGTTACATCCAGTATCAATGGCCGTACAATTTCAGTAAACTTTGTAATTCAAAGGAAACCTTGAGACATGAGCTTTAAATTTGAGGTGGCCCCATACAGAATGGAAAAAAAAATAAATAGAAAAAAAAACCTTTTTATCGTAGAAATCACTTTCTCCTTTTGACATTTTTCACCTTATCAACAACAAATTCTTATTCCATGCCCCAAGGACAGAATATGTTTTTCTGATACTAAAACATTATCTCACTGGTTTTCTATTGTTTTGCTGTATTCTTTCAGCACCTTTCATTTCATCTCGGCGTTTTCTTAGATTCAATGTCCACAGTTTCATGAAACATCAAACCCTCATCATTCGTAGGTTATCATATCCACCGACTTTGAGCTGATCTAATTCTATTATAGAGGGACAATCAAACGCGACAACAATTGGACTGGCCATATAGCCAATTTTTCTGGCAAGCACGTATGTCTCCCCTGTATGACTCGGTCTTCCATCTAACAAAAATAGACAATGTCCTTTGAAAATCTGGTATCTGAAGGGTATCGACATTGGTCGAGCCCGTCAATTGAGAACATTGTGTATATTAGGTCTTATATTATTTCTCGCCTTGCAATACTGGTATTTCTCTACTTACTCTCGTTCTTGCTTTTGGCCATTTTGCGTGTAGTGACCGGGGTGTCGATTCAACGCTTCGGATATTTGAGTCTTTGTCGGGTGTCATATTCACCCCATCCCAGTATTACATGCTCGATAAAAAAGATTGGAATTTCACTTCATCGTCCTACATTCACTCGCCCAGGTTGGGTCTCCTTGTACATGACCAACTTAGATATCACGATGGACCCGTCCTTTTTCAGCCACACAACTAAAAGCAATAACCCTTCTCCCACCAACAATACAACTGCCTCCGTAGAACTTGACGAAGACGACTTGGAATGGCGTATAGTGCGTAAAAAAACATTTGTTTTTTACATTGTGCGGTTTATCGTCAACAACGGCAAATATCTGGACTTCTCGGCTGTCAATTCATCATTCACTTTACTCAACGTTGGATCTATTGCAATAGGAAATCTGTTCAGCAAGCTCGATCTACGCAGAAACGATCGGGCAGCAGATTCAACAAAGTTTGTAGGCACTTTGGACAATCACAAATCTACGTCTGGCGAGGCTCCTGCTTTATTCAAGTTCATGTTTCAAGACGTTTACTTCCCCCCTGATGACAGAGACTGTGATGCTCAATCAGAATTGGTTGACTTTGTAGCTATTGACGCAAAAGGCGTTTTAGATAAATCTACATTAAGTGTTAAAGATCTCTCCCTTGCCTGCAAGTTTGGAAGTGTTAACGTTCAGGCTGATCAGTTTATCAGGCTTGCTCAAGCTTACAAGTCCGTGAAACCTCCTCAAGTAACGAAAGAGGAGGTTGAGAGTTCCATTGGTTCTTCGTCACTTGCAAAGTTGGGTACTTTTATCATCAGGGTTATCAAAGAAGTCGAGCTGAAAATCATTTCAGCAGGGGTTTACAATATTCCGTTAAGTCTTTTCCATATTAATCCAGAAGCAAAGACAACATTTGCTACGGCTGCAAAAGACTTTTCACTTGACTTGAGACGTTTGAACTCCAAAAACCCAGCTTTTCGCCTGTTTTTCTCGGATGACGACACTGCTCATCAGGCAATTTTCACTTGTAGTTCGTTCATGTTTGGAATTGATCATTATGGAGTACAAAAAGAAATTGTCTACGCCCCTCTTATCACAGCAATTTCTAAATCAAATATTTTCTCCAAAGCTATCCATTACGCTCACAATGCGACATCAGAACTTAACGATACCATTTTACGCGCAAACATCAACATCACTACGCCTTCAGTTAGCTTAGAGCCACACCATATAGGAATCCTCTTGAGCTCTTTTCTGTCGCCTAGGAACCAATCTGGCATGTCTCAATCTACTTCCTTTCAAAAGCTTTTACCTCGGGCGTTCATCAAATTCACTATTGATGAACCGACTGCCAGAGTACTAGTTTCGAAATCAAAGGGTGTTGGATCTTCGCTTCCAAACTCCAAGCTTGCGCTTTCCACGGATTTTAGCGGCATTGCAGTGCTAAACTGCTCAAAAATGTATTGCGATTTCGAGTCCAGTCACATTGAGTCTGGTGACCAATATACCTACAATTCACAATGCTCCTTCCAACTCTCCGCATTTGAAACTTGGTACAGGTCATCCCAAGGAAAAAGGTTTGATATCTTTACAAGCGAGTCATTACTTGTTCAAGTTGCAGCAGGCTTTAATCCAGCTCTATCTGTATCCGTTACTGGACAATGGGATAATATTTCGTTTTTTGCAATCCATAGCGAAGTTCATCATGGAATTAAAGAAGTCATTTACAACATTAAGAAATTCCGCAAAGTATCTCCAGTGGCGTTCAAATCCACCAATGCCAATGATTCTTTTCTGCGCAAATTCCCTGAATGGCTGGCTGCTGTGAAATTTGACATTACCTCTGTCACCATTGCATGTGCAGCAGATGAGCTCGAGGGCCAATTTGTCACCTCTCGCGGTGTCAGTATGTTTGTTTCTGGTCTAGGCATTAATTACCAAACTCTGGTGAAGACCAAACAAAAGGAGTTGCCAAGTGACGGTCGGCAGTTGAGTGTTACTATAGAAGGCCTCGTCGGCAGCAAGGTTTTTGGCCATTACGATGAAATACCTCAACAAAAGTTTCTAGATATTCCTACATTTTCTTTATCAATCGCCACGGAGCGAGACGACACTGGCCCTCTTGTACAATGCAACTCAATAATTCCTTCTATCTTAGTAGAATGGGATCCCAACCTTCAGTATCTTTTTTCAATGTGTTTTTCTCTCGTTCGGGATATGCTTTCAATATCTGACATCCAACCGTCAGCTCAAAAACCACCTTCCTCTGATTTCATTTCCATTAACGTGAAGTCAAACTTTATCAAACTTAAGGCTTCCTTACCTGAAGAGCAGAAGATCATGTTTGTTTTTAATGGATTTAGCATTTCTACTGGCCGCAAACATTTCTCAAATTTATCGTCCCGATCTGTTCACGCCTATGCACTTCATCCAACTATTCCCAACTCTTGGACTAGATTGATAACTGCTCAAAGTATTTCCATTGACTTGAAGGACATGGTGGAAAATTTAAAGTCACCTTCTCCTTCAGACTTTAACGAGCAGATCCTTTTTTCAATTGACGGCTTCAGAATAAATCTAGCATATCACTTGGTTGTTTATAAACTAATTGATAACTTGGTGTGCGCTTTTAAGGTTTCTGCTACACTAATGAATCGTGCTCTCGAAAACCAGTCGGACTATATCCTTCCAATCAAGGAAAAGAAAACTATGCCAAATTTTCCTAAGATGCGTATCAAGGCTTCCAAACTCCTCGTCACCATGGAGGATGACTTGTTTGAGGCCAAGTTAGGTCTGATTTTTCAAATTGGCTTGCAGGAACAAAAGAAGAGGTTTGAAAGAGAAGCAGCTTTTGAAGCGAAGCTAGAATCTATAAAGAGGGATCAAGCTATGCCTAAGAGGCAACCTTCGAGCGAGAAATTCAACCGAAAGAAAGAGAAGAAGCGTCAGAAAAATGATTTTCTCAAACCACCGGGAGATAAGTATAAGGTTACTCAAAAGCCAGATCGTTCATTGAAAACGAGACATATATTTCCCCATGGAGCGCATCATTTTCACACTCAAGCGTCCCGGAAGTCAAATACAGATAGCAAATACGTCATGGATGGTGACTCTGGACTCTCTGAAGACGCTCCAATTTCTGCAGAAGAGGCCAGGTATCAATTGAAAAAGTATTTTTCAGACAATTGGATCAGGGAGTATAAAAAAGCTGAAATGAACTTGAAAGAAAGTATTCAGAATCAAGTAAACTCGTTCTTTGGCAAAGATAACCTCTCACCGGAGCTTCTCTGTCAAGAACGAATTGTGGACTATTCTCCATTTCCGTTTCTCTTTTTTATGAGCATTTCCCAGGTTGACTGGTTTATATCAAAGCCCTCCCTTAGCGAGTCTCAGCTACGTGATTTTCTTTTTGATGTAGGAAAAGGCCTCCCCCGTGATACTCGGTTTTCAGTATTACTGCCACTTTATAACAAATTAACTTGTTCTTCCCTTCGATTGCAACTACGAGATTATCCTTTGCCTTTGCTTTCATTTCCTGAACTTCATCACACCCAGCCACGGGATTTGCCGTCCATCAAAATAGAAGGCAACTTCGTGATTGCAGAAAACCTGTCTTTGCTTGAGTCAAACATTCGTAAGGTATTCGTGCCTATTGATTCATTAGCAGAAAAGTATGACTTCGATAGCAGCAACCCGTTTCTTCTTCAAGTCAATCGGACGGTGAATTCTGTCAAAATGTACACGGATCTTAAGTTTGACATCAATACGCTAAATGTTTCTCAAGTCACTTGGAGTGTTTCAATGCAACCAGCAATGCAATCGTTCATGCAAGTGTTTGATCTACTTTCTAAGCCACCTGTAGATCCTTCAGCAAAATTAGGATTTTGGGATAAAATTAGAGCAGTTTTTCATGCACGTCTAACATTAAAATGGTCAGAAGGAAGTGTGCACCTTCAGCTTAAGGGATCCTCTAACCCGTACAATCTGATTGGTAAAGGTGCTGGTTTTGTCATGTGCTGGAGAAATAATGTCGAACTCAAAGTTAACAGTAATGATGATTCCCGGGAGCTCATTGAAGTAACTAGTGATGATTATCTTCTTGGTATTCCAGACTTTACTTATCAGGAACGCGAGTACCTGTCTCACTCACTTAGAAAAACTGGAGGATTGACGCGCTCTAGCAATCTAAATGAAAACGTCGCATTTCAGAAAGTTGTTATGAAGCTTAGTGGTCAAGTGCGATGGGTTTGTGGGTTGCTTTTTGAACGTGAATGTGATAGCGAGTCTGCTATAGAACGTACTTTCCAGTCCAAGCCCCACTACGAAGTCATTCTGTCTAATCCAGAAAGTATATCTGACCTCAGGAACTATGATGCCTATCGAGGATTTCGCAGTGACTACCTTCATTTAGCGGCTTCAGTTACATCGATTTCACCTGAAAATTGGAATGACGGAACATATATACAACAGAGCTATAACAGCATTCATCTTACACCTAAGGTTTTTGCTCATTTTTTTCACTGGTGGCATTTGTTTGACGGCGCTCTCTCGCTACCCATTCGAGCTGGTAATCTGTTTCATCCTGGTAACCTTGCGAAAGCCAAAAAGTTTGGCAGACACTTGTTTACCGTCAAGTATCAATTACAACTGACTCCACTATTCCTTAATCATGTGTATGTTCATAAAACGTTTGATCCTGAGACGAAACGTACAACTCATTCGTGCACCGGTCTCAAGGCTAAGATTAATGAGTTCGTGATGGATCTTCATCAACGACGCACACAAGTGGAGTCTGAATCTGAAGCAGGAAAGAGATGGGAAATGGGACTTAATGTCGGCGAGATTGATTTAGTTGGCACAGATCTTCGAGTTTTACTGGCCTCATTTAAGCGAAAGTCAGAAATTAATAGTAGTGGCATGCCCGTTTCACCGGGCTCGTCTATCACCAATAACTCTGGATCCGCCCAAACTCAATTTACGTCAGGAAAGTTTCAGGTTAGTGACAATGACTATTCCTGGATAGACTCTGATGACTATGTCGAGCTAGACCAGGAGGTACCTTCTCAGACGAATCCCAAGATTACCGTTTTGCCTTTAAGTTACACACCTCGCTTTACGTATTTTAGACAAACTGACGTTTCGCAAACAGAGACGGGCTCAATGGCTTCGTTCGGAAATGAGCAATCGCACCCTTGTCTTATTGGAAAGGGTCATGCCGTTGATACGCATGGGGACTTGCTCATAAACCGCATGGCTGAGTTAGAAGAGCAATTGAAGACAAACGAAACAATGCTTGAGTCTCTCCAGAAAGATTTCCAAGAATTCCCAGACACCTTTGAATTTACTCTACAGGTTAGCAAGGTGACGCAAGAAGTCTCAATGCTGAAGGAGAGAATTGCAACGATTGCAAATTTCCAGGAGGCAAACTCCGAGACTAGAGATAGTGTGCAAGTTGCGATTGAAAATTCTGCGAGAAAGATTTCGATGGCCATGAATCATCGACCAGAAGTGCGCTTGGGGAATGACGATGAAAGACTGAGCTCTGTCAGTGATGAATCATTTGATGGCACAGGAGATTCTTCATTTAGCAATCAGTTTATCGTTCATTCTGTTCAGGTCAAATGGAACAATGCGGTCCGAAATGCCATCCTGAGGTATCTTCATCGAGTAGGTGAGCGGAGGTCTATTTCATATATTCTAACGCAACGTGCCGTTAGGTATCTTGATGACTTGATGGAAAAGCAAAACAGCAAATCTAATGATGAAAATTCTGATTTGCAAATGTCACAAGAATTTATTGGTGATTTATTTCAAGGGCTCAAGTCATCTTCCTCTCGTGCGAACCTTGGCGAACTGGATGGCACGGACAATTCATTTAATGATGACTTGCGCTTCACTGAAAACGAAAATTTTCGGGCTGAGAACTTATACTTGGTCAAGTTTGTTTCACCTCAAGTCCAGCTTATCAGCAACCAGAATCCTGACTACTGCGTGCTTCTAACATCGGAGAATATTGAGCTCAAGATAGTTTCCATTAACGATAAATTGCGAGAAGCAGATGAAGGGTCCAAGCTTGTCGAAACCCGATATGGAGTTTCCTTGCAGGATGCTCAGTTTTTTGTTATTAGTCAGGAACAGGTTAAGACCGGAGCGTTTACATTGTTTAGCAATAATTCTTACGGTTGTGGCAAAACTCCTATGTGGCCACCCTGGTTATCTATAGACTGTTGTTACGATAGTCGGCCATTGAAGAATGCGCTGATTATTGACAAGACTTCAGTCCTACTGCGCTATGACCGGCCCAATCCGCTACGAGTGCAAGCGACCAAAGCTGCCGGGCCCCTAAAGAATGTATCTGCTGCTGTGCTGCGAGATAAAGAAAATCGCCAGAATAGCATTACTGTTGATTTTCCGAAGGTCGTTGCTTATTGTGACTCGAGGCAGTTCTTCGCCACGTTTACCATTGTTATGGACTTGCTCATTTACACGGAGCCAATGCAGAAACAACGCTCAGACAGGTTAGATAAGGTTATTCTTGCGACTGATTTTAGCAATCTGAATCATGCACTTTATCGCGTGCGCAAGCTGCAAAATGAAGTGCGCAATCTTGAGGACCTGAAAACAGAATTGCTTGTAAAGCTACCTGAGCTGAACCAGCAGGCGATTAAGGACCTTGCCGCGATAGAAGCGGAACAAGACTACTCAATGCTTGAGCTCTTTGTCATGATGGAAGCGTTAAAGTCGGGCATGGAAAAAGTTTCTGTTAGCGAAGATTTTACGGAATTATTGAAATGGGCAATTGGAGCTGAGCAGGTCATTTGGCATGTACTCGACGATAAGCGACAGCCATTTTTAGACATTGGGCTTGCGGGTGCATCCTTCAACCGTGTTCAAGGGTCTGATGGCTTCAACGCCAATTCAGTGGAAGTTGGTATGATGCAAGGTTTTAACTTGGTCGCCAATACTTACTATCCCGAAATGTTTTCGCCGTATTTGCCAGATAAAGAAACTTATGACAACGAGAATGGTAATTTTATATCAGTGGCATGGACAATGCTAGATCCTATTGGTGGTATTCCTATCATTCAACAGTTTGACATTAACTTGAAGCCGGTTAAACTTCAGATTGAAAGCAAGACGTGGGACATGTTGTTCGACTATATTTTCCCTAAGGACAATGAAGGAAACCGAGAAGTTGAGAGTCCATTTAATGTGCGGCAAACTTTCAAGCGAGGTTCGGCAGAAACTTCGACTGTCTACGACGCAGGGAGTCTCATGTCGTCCTCTGACGAGGAAGACAATTTGGAGCAAGCGCAATCAGATGTTGAAAGTAGTATTTCGAAAAGATCACACCGCAAGATCTTTGCAGATTCGGCGTCGTCTATTTTCAGTGAAAACTCAGGAAAATCTCAAGATAAAATGTCTTCAAGTGATGCTGAACCAACATCAAGTCGCAAAGTTAGCAAGGATGACGACCTTTCGTTAATGATCAAAAGGGCTTCAAATTACTTGAGTATTGTCGAGATCAAAATTGCGTCTACTACTGTTTGTATCTCATACAAGGGTGAAGGGTCTCGCAGCATGCTAGATATCCATGAATTTGTGTTGAAGCTCCCCGAAATCACATACCAAAACAAGACTTGGTCTAACATGGATCTGGTACTTCAGATGAAAAAAGATGTGACCAAGATTTTGTTAAACCATACAGGTGCACTCATTGGTAACAAGTTTAAGAGACACCGGAAACAGAAAAACAGTAAACCGCTTAGCCAGCTCAAGGATTACGTTGCTTTCATGTCAGTCTCAGATCTAGTGAGAAGTGAAGGCAATTCGCGAAATCGACGCGACACTTTGATACCTGGAGCTCCTAATTCAGCCTTTTCACATTCTCACTCGAGAAGTGATACAATTGTTCCTGGAGACAGTTTGACGCCAGTGCTTAGTACGAGGTCAAATGAAGAGAAAGAGGACGGTGAAAAAAAGAACTTTTTAAAACGTTTGTTCTAGTTATTTATTTAACAACCTATGTAAAGTATTTTAGAAATTTTTTAGAAATTTATTTCGTTCCAAAAATCAAAATCTGGGGAAGCACGGCTAAACTACTAGGTTACAACCCTAGCAGTCACGGACCTAAATTTATTCCGGTCTCACCTGTACTCACTAACAAACATGTACAACTTTTTTAAAATTGCTTTGTCATTTATGACAATGAAATTAAGCCCTAACATCAATATTTACATGCTAATCCCGAAGAGGAAACATTGTGAAACCTGGAAAGAAAAATTTCTCGTCTTCTTTTTTCACCTTCTGTTTGATCTTCTGAGTTCCTTAACAGACCGTTCGACAAAACACATAAGGTAAGCCTATGCTGGATGGAGATACAGTTTATCACCGTCTCCCTTTTTCTCATGTTTAGCACAAGCTAACGCGTAGTAATTAGATGGCCGCCTCACTCCCTCACCCCAAGATCGTCAAGAAGCACGGCAACAAGAAGTTCAAGCGTCACCACTCTGACCGATACCATCGTGTTGGTGAGTCATGGCGCAAGCCCAAGGGTATTGACTCTTGTGTCCGTCGT
>JAKVQY010000490.1:0-12653 GCA_030463045.1 Geotrichum macrosporum
GTATACATGAATTGCCGCATCAGTGGTGAGTATATTTGCTCGCACAGGTTTAAAGGTATTATTAATCTCCAAGGAGGTTGATAATAATAAGCAAGTCCCATCTAGTGCAGTAGTGTCCAAACTGCTGCAGCAAGAAATGCTTTTAATTATTGAAAAGAAAAATTGTTCATCTCATCAAAGGTATAAGACAAAGAAACTCTGTTAGTTTAATTATATCCAGGTAATATGTACAATATATGTGTGTGGGATTCCTGAAGATTTGAGTACGCAATCAGCCTTTATTTTACATCACTAGGATCCTTATGTTTTCTCTTGATTAGAAAATCGCAAGTTAATGCAGAAGCTAGATAGCCTTGGACTCAACGGAAAAGCGCTGGAAATTTTTTCTTCTGGAATGCTGACAGGCTTGTTCAAATGAGGTTTAAATCATAGAAATTTGGCAATGAAGAAGTTATTATTATTTCTTAACTTGGAACTAACAAGACGAAATATCTTTTTAGAAAAAGGCCTGCGCGAACAAATAACAGGCCCGTTCAATTTTTCCTAATGTTAACATAATTGAAAAAAGTTTGCAAATAACTTCAGCAAAATATGAAATTAAATTAAAAAAAAAAATGCTTATTTCACTAGATCTAATATAGGCTGCCGTCGGTTGTGCTCTGGCATTAGCACCAGAGGTACCACTTGGATACTACTCATATGGAATGACTAGTTTTTAACACCATGCCCCTTATGAATTTACAAACCAATTTCCATGTATGGTTCAGTATTCTGGATCTGTCTTGAAATTGAAATGATGCGGGCACTATTAATATGTACCACATGCTATCTTGGGTTTAATGGAGATGGCTCATATTGCGTAATAACACTCAATATCAAAGGTCTCAAGTAACAAGCGTTACTTGAATTGGACTTATCAAGCTGCAATTCAAATATCTTTTGTTCTTGTTAGTCTATAAAAACCTCCTGGCAACTATATAGTGACCCGTAGTATGCCAGAGCTAATGGGCAATTCACCAAATGGTAAAATCATCTTTACTATAATCGCTTTACTTTATGGGTCTTGTTGGAATTAGCCTACTTATTTGGTAAGAGCCATTAAGTATATTTATTGCATGAATATGCCTCTCTCTATGGAAAAGTTAGAATGATGTTGTTACTTGTCATAATTTACTTAAGTAAAAGGTCTTATGTTATTTATCACTACTTTTCTCCTATTTTTGGGGTTCAGTCGTTCTTGTGATTAAAAGTGTATCGAATATTGTTTACCTTATGTATTATTATGTTTATCTTATATATTTGCTTCCAACGTCATTACTGACTTGCCGATAGCTAGCAATACTCTCCGTTATTTCTTTGGTATTTAATTCATTTTTTACATTCATCAATTTCTGTTTTATATTTTAATTCTGTTTGCGGGGCACTAAATAATTTTTCAGAATCGGTATAAAATAGGCCGCCAGGTGAAAGTCCAATGGGCCAAGTTTAGGTGCCAAGAAAAGCATATTTGGTCTTCTTTTCAATGTACTTGTCACTTAAACGTTCTAAAAAATTGGGGAAACAACGGGAACACTAATGCTATAAACAACCACATTGTAGTATTTAACTATGTCAGATTCATCTGTCGAAGAGTCAGCTTTTATTACATTAGCTGGTTCAGTCTCTTCTCCAACAATTGGCCCTTAATAGACTGTTACGTAGGGACTTTCAAGTTTCTTGGTGAGCATTTCACGAATCGTATTGTGACGGCTATAGTCATTTATTGTATCAATTTATCAGTTGTATTCGTGACTGTGATGAATGGATTCGTGGCATTTTCCGCGTATCTTTCTCGTGGCGATGCATGGATGGTTCAGGATCCGTGAGATGAAGCAGTAAAAAGGCGGCATGACGCGGAACTAACTTTCTGGTCTTTTCATATCAGTTGTTTCCCAAAAAAGCGTTTGAATATTTGTATAAAAGAATTATATTTTGCCAAATTCAGAACCAAGAAGAGAGTCAAATTACAGAGCGGAAATAGCTGTAAATAAACAGAACTTAGGAAAAATATAGAAAATATGTATGTTAAAAAATGTATGAGGCAACAATAGATATATTTAGTTTTCTAAAATACGAAACTCTGCATTGCTTTATAACTCATAGTATTTGAATTTTCTGATTCTAAGTCGTAAATCCTCTTGGATGCCAGATAAGGGTTGATGTACTAAAACAGATTGCTATGGTGCTTACTTTTGCTGCTTGTTTTAATGGCAATGAAGTCCTAATATAAAAACGTAGCTTGATCATTTAGTATTAAAATTTGGCAACTCGCAATTCATACTCGGAAAAGGTTGCACAACCCGGGTTGATTGAAACATCAATTTTGCATGGCTATTCTAAAATATAGGAAGACAGAAAGCTTGAATCAGTCATTTGCAGCTTAACAAGCCCACTTTGAGCCTGTTTAAGTCATTTCCGCAACTCTGCGGTCTTTCTTACTTATATCAAATATTGGATTATTCTTTTTCTTTTTCTTGTGAAGCACCGAGTTTAGCTGGTCTTCTCTGAAGGTCCCTAGTTGTTTCCCTTGTGCTGAAAACTATTTTCGACTTGCAGGAAACTTTACAGAAGCTCTTCCATACAGTCATAGACTACTAAACAAAATTATTACCTACTGAATACCTAATCTTGCCGTTCAAAAGTGATGACTGATGAACCTTTGTCAACATGGGTGAGCGGACACTATCCTAAGAATCTTCACATTGAGATCTCCCCATACTGTAAAGAAATTCTTTTCCATCAATTTTATTAGCCCTCGCCGTCAGCTCTTTACGTCTCTACAAAGGTTTGACATAAAAACATTTTTTTCAAGTTTTTTTTGGTAATTTTTAAACTATAGACAGAATACAAATTTTTCCGGGTTGACCAAAAAAATAATTTATTTCAAGGGAATGAAACGGGAAGAGTGAGTAGAACCAATACCGGGTCTGCCGTGTCTAGTAGGGATGTAGGAAATGGAAAGCTCACCAAGGTAGTGACCAACCATCTCAGGCTTGATCTCGACCTGGTTGAAAGCCTTACCGTTGTAAATGCCAATGACAGATCCAATCATCTCGGGAACAATAATCATGTTACGGAGGTGAGTCTTGACGGGAGCAGGCTTCTCATTGGGAGCAGCGTTTTGCTTGGCAACACGGAGCTTCTTGATGAGACCCATGGGCTTGCTGTTAAGGCCACGGGTGAATCTGCGGCGAGCACGGGCATGAACAATCTCACTGAACTCCTTAGTGTCGAGCTTAAGGAGGTCGGGAAGATCAACACCACGGTAGGAGAACTTCTTGAAGGATCTCTTCTTGCGGGTTTCTAAATTAATGTTAGCTTTAAGGAATTGGAGGGAAAGACAAATTCAATGTGTTGAAGCTAGCCAGTTCTTGCTACAAAATAAAAAATCACCACAAGAGTAGACAGTCAAAAAGTAAATAGTCGTTGAACTACATCCCACAGTCCTTGTATTCGAGTTGTAATAACCGCACACTATTTACCATGTCCACTCCCTAAGAGTTCTCACGTTTAGAACTGTCGCTACTTTCAAAGGCCAAGCTGTCGGAAAACACTGAATATTGACACATTGCATTCAAAATCATGAGAGTAATCACGTACCAGACTCAAGTTGCTGCTCTTCAGACATGTTGATATATGTTGCTGTGTGATGATGGCTCAGAGGCTTGTCGAAGTTTTCACGCGCAAAAGTCAAAGGGAAAGAGACACAGAAAATGATTTCAGAACGCAGGCAGACGTGAGTCTGAGATTTACTAAGACGTATGTTTGGGACTGACTCCTTTTAAAACGTGACTGTTTAAAATATATAGTTAGGGCATTGCCCTTATTTTCTGGACAGTCAGTTACTTAATAGTAATTTTCAGCATGATGTCCCATTGACCAAATCAAATGAAATTCTTTTTTCTTCAAGGAATCGGTCTGCTTTCATTCAGCTTAAACTGTGATTGTTTCAACTCCAACAAGTATCATATCATACATTTACAAGTAAGTTGAGCTCTTTATACCTGATCTGCCATGATCTAATTTTACAGGTTACGCCCTGTATTGACAATTTATAGCCCTTGAAATGTTCGCTAACAATCTTTTACAGTGAAGTACCTCGCTGCCTACCTTTTGCTCACCACCGGTGGTAACGCCTCCCCTTCCGCTGACGATATCAAGAAGGTTCTCTCTTCTGTCGGTATTGAGGCTGATGATGAGCGCATTGCTGCTCTTCTTGCCGAGGTTTCTGGCAAGGATGTCCAGGAACTCATTGCTCAGGGCTCTGAGAAGCTTGCTTCTGTTCCTACTGGTGGTGCTGCTGCTGGTGGTGCTGCTGCTGCTGCTGGCGGCGCCGCCGCTGCTGAGGCCGCCGCTGAGGAGGAGGAGCCTGAGGCTGAGGAGTCTGATGAGGACATGGGCATGGGTCTTTTCGACTAAATCATTCCTTTTTCTCTTTTGTCATTTATTTCCCCTCCATATTTAAAAAGTTTGTATTCTGTATTAATTAGATTGTGATACCTGTGCGAATTATATGTCTGGGAAGGTCAACTTTTATCTCACTTTTTACATATATTCTTATGTGTCCAATTTTAAACCAGAAAACATACCTGTAATCACAATGATATGCCCTCTGAGTTTAACGCTCAAGTGATTCAGACGCGATCAACAGTGATAATAAATTAAAAGCTGGGAACGCCATTTTTTCGGCCTTGACTTGTTTTCGTTATATTTCATCCTACTCAAAGTCGTGGTGGGTGCTTTTTTCACATAAGCTGTCATTTTATGTATTGATTATGCTCTTAAACTTTATCACCATATGTCAAATTCGTTTGAGGTGAATGCAGAAAACGTAGCTCCACAAAAATGCTTGTATAAAAGTTATAAGTCTCGGCGAAGTTATCATCAAATTGATTGAGATAAGGAACACTGTGCAAAGTCGTATTGCGCTTAAGAGCTCTAGAAACTTAATCCTGACACTAATCTGCCATTTTTTGATACTGGGCCTCTATGTAATTCTTTCAAATATTTCAAAATCTTCTCCATTCTCATTACTTTTCAAATATCTTCTTATTGCTGAATGCCTCTCATAAGCCATACTCCCCGACTCTTTAAAAATGCTCTTTTATGTTGCTACCACTTTTGCTGCCCTAATATCCACAACATTTGCCTTAAGGCCCATCTCGTTCGATATGACCCATGATCCCTTCGCCTATTTTATATAATCTCTAGCTTTGCATGGAAAATAAGTATTTGTAGGTTCACAGGAAAATAAACACGGGCACTTTAGTCGAAGTTGTCTCAAGAGTACTTTCCAATTAAAAAAGCTTCATGATACCAAGATATATATATTTCAGTCTTGTTGACTCCAAGCCGTGTTTTGGTTAAAAGTTTCTGATGCTAAACTCGCTTGTTGGACAGGTAATCAGCCCTTGAGGATAGATTGGTCACCTTCAGTCTAATCCCAAATAATGCTGAAATGTTCTTTCAGATCCTCCTTTTAGAACCTAACACTCCTAAACCGCCAATAGATATTGGCGTCACGATACGCATTTAGTCTTGGCTTTTTTGTCTTGTGTTAACTTCAGTTTTCATATAGTTTGAAAGAAACCTTACTGCCATTGCGCTAATACAAATTATTGGAAAAAGTGAGATAACTGTGGCATAATGTGACACGTTTCGAATAAGTAATGCCACTAGATTTTACTTTTTAAAATAAAAGAGAGAAGTTTAAATGCATTACATAAAAAAATCCTGTTTCTGCCTTCAATGTTTTGTGATAAATCACTTGGTTTTTTATTCCACTTTTCAGTCTGAACCCTTCAAATGACATGGTAAGGACCAAAAGCCCACGTTTGAATAACAATAATATAGCCTCTGTAACATGTCAAAGACAATTTGCTTTCTAGCTGCGTTGTTTTATATACCAGCTTTTTCAGGTCCCGCTTTCCGCTTATCTATGTACTAATTAATTGGAAGAACTTTTCCGCAAGTTTGGGTGTGTGAGTTTTTGACACTTCAGACAGTCCTTGAATAAGTATTGACTGAATCAAACAGTTGAGTTCTAGGACACAATACGAGCTTAGTATTCTTTCCTGGCCATGGGCTTTAAATTTTTTTCTAGCCATAATTCTTCATTGTCCATGGTCTAAAAGCCTTGAGAAATTCAAGTATTATTTTCAAGAACGAATCATCAAGCTAGACTCACCAGTTTCTGCGGCTATCAATTATGTTGAATTTGATTCACAGTCGTCGCATTCTTTATCAATCAGAATGATTTATCTTCTATTGTGATTGTTGTCTTTTTCCGTCGCTCATACATTTAGCTACATACTTTTTTATATGATACTTAACTCTTAGTAATATATGCAGCGAGCGAAAAAAAAAAGTCTAGTATTAGATCTAGTTCCAATATTTTATCATAGAGACAGAATATCATGTCTCACTCAAAACACAAACAACTTATATCTGACTACGATGGAACTGGAGTATCGCATATAGCTTCGCATGGTATGAGCGATTTCAATGCTGTCTATTTAGATATTGTTCTAACGTTATTTATTTTCCAGTTCGTCCTGAAACTCGAGGTCATCAAAAGAAAACGTATTTTAGTTGTAGGGAAAACAAAAGGCGAAGAAAAAAAGGCCCCTTGTCGGATCCTGATATAAAGACCAATATGAGATTTCCAGGGAAACAAATATCCTTCAATGCCAATGTTCCGCTGAAGGCAATTTCCATTTCTCAGCGGACTTTTATTTCTTCCAAGGGTCAGACCTGGAGTAGAATGATAGAAGATAAAGTCCACCCAGCAGAAATTCACTTGCGATCTTCACATGCTGTACCACTAAATATCAGCGACTCAATAGGTGTGGACATTGATTTCTTACTCTCTGCATTAAGTGACTTTTTTAAACAACCTAAAGAAGTACCATACCGTGCTCAAGATATTTTCTTGATTTCGCAAAGTATATACAGGTCAGGAAACAGTGACAAATTTCCGTATAACAGTCTGATTAAGGAGATAAATGACTTGGTAATGGATACCTTGAAGCGGAATCAACTCTATAGGAAGCACTCTGAGAGCAAGCAAGGTTTTACAAAGTCCATTGAAAACAATATGGCATATAAAACAACTCATCAGGTATCTTTAGATTTTGCAAACGATATATTTCAGTGTTGGAATGAAATTGAGCATAAGCTTCATATGACTGAAAACTTGCTGCTCCATTTGGATCGCCATGTGTTTCAAAAAGAAACAAATACAGGAGGAATTTTCAGCTGTGGTGTCGACTTGTTCAAGACTGCTGTTGCTGGTGATGAATTACTGGAAGAACAATTTTTTACGGACATTGCACGGGCATTTAGTGCGATCGTTTTGGAAGGCCTCGATGGCAACCTTGAATATGCACATGTGCTCGCCAAGCTCTGCGCAATGATTTCCATTGTTTTTCCTAGAGAATTTCGAAAGATAGGAGATAAATTCAAAGCTCTTCAAAAAGCCGTCAAGTTTCAATCTGAACTTGAAAACCTTTCACATCAAGAATTACTGAACCATATGGCAATGCGCGCAAAAAACATAAGAAAATTTGCTGATAAAATTGATGTTGGATCAAATAGCTTCTTGATGCAGCCTGTCTGGTTCTTTGAAGGCATTTTATCAAATGAGCTCAAAAAATTTCCTGTTCAAATTGAGCAAATACTAGCGCAGTCAATTAAATCCAGAAACGTCGGAAATGCTCGAAAATTTGCCATTATTGTATCAAACTGTAGCGGGTTTGATTTTAATTTAACCTTTGGCAACTTCATTCAAAAGGAATTGGACGTTTTGATGAGTCCAAGTTATAATGAGCGGAATGCTAAGGAAAGGCAATTTATGTTTAGAGAATTATACAGGCTTTACGCGAAAGTGAATGAGTTTATGAAAGAACAGAAAAAAGTCAGTCAAGAGCACGGAGGAGGCGTGGAAAATCGCTGGAAAGAGGGCTGGCTAAAAAGTATTCAAGCAAAAGGCGTAATAAATGACGACATGATGGTTTATGAATTTGCAAAGCTATGGGACTATGTCATGAGAGTTACCGGAAAAGAAGAATTGATATCAAGGCTTCAATCAGCTAAACTGTTTCTTGGCTCTATATGGAATAAGCTTTCATTTTTTGAGCTTTACTGGCATTTCCTAGCGCAAAGGTTGATTAAGGGCGGGGCAAACTTGGATAATGAGTTAAATGTTCAGTTGAATTTTGTTCGGGGAACTAAATTGCAAAAGTTTGCCCAAATGATAAATGACTGTGGAATGTCACGGGAGATGTCAAAGGTATACAATAAAGATTTTGCGCCAAGAACGGATTCAAATATTGAAATGGACGTGATGATCCGCACTCGGTCGGCATGGCCGCGGGTATGTAAAACATCTCAAATGAAGCTGCCAGACGAAATGGAACACAGTAGGCTTCATTTTTCTCGATACTATGATATTGTATTTGCGTCATATGAACAAAAAAGCCAACTTAGGAATGAGACAAAGTTGGAGCTAATGGAAAACCTGGGGCTTAAGGTTAAGCTAGACTGGGCGCTGTCAGAAGGAGTTGTAGAGATTGAAGGGCAGTTTAACTCGGGTCCAAAGCAGATGCACATGAATCCATTCCAAGCAGGGATAATGATGCAATTTAATAATCACGATGAAGGGGACGGCCTAACTTATGAGAAAATTGTTGAGCTCACTCAGATAGAGAAGAAAAATCTGAATGCGGCACTGCATTCACTAATACTGGGTCGTGTCCGAGTTCTTGGAATTGAGCGGGCTAACTCTTTAATTGGATATTATGGCGAATCAAAAATTGAAGATTACAATGCGGCAGACCGATTTAGTGTACTAGACGAGCCAATCCTACAAGACAGTTATGTTAAAGCCTCATTATCAAAGGGCATCTCAAACAGTAATGTTTTGATATTTACTGGCTACAATGTGAAAAATGCAAAAAGGCTTGTTCCTTCAAGTTATCATGAATGGAAAAATGGACGCAAACCCTTGACAAAGGAAGAAATTATGTTAAATAGCACGATAGAACTAGATTTTAGTAACCTCACATAAAAAGTCCAAAAAGCGAAATGTGAGTGTAATTTTTTAGTTTTAGTGCGCAGCATCGGACAAAAATAGGTTTTAAAATTTTAAATAACAGGTTATTGAAAGAGTAAATGCAAATATAAAAACAAAAAAAATAGATACAAGTTGACTAACTTTCGTTTTTTGTTTTTAGTTCTTTCACTCCGCCTCAAAAATATGGTCGCAGTTGTACAAGATCGTTTCAATGACCCTAGCCTGCAATGTCATTTCAGTAATGTTGTCATGGTTGGCAGCCATTAGCACCGAACCCCACATGTTTCCTAGGTTAATTGTAGCCATGCGATTAATTGCCTCATGCCGATTGACTCTGTCCAAGTGAAAAATCAGATATCTCAAGACCGAGTAGTTGGAGTCCGAGAGCCTATTTACTACTTCGTGAATGGCATCGCGACGTTTCCATTCATTATCAATTTTGGCAGCTTCTATGAAATCATAATGGTGCTGCTGAGTTAAAAGAGGGTCTGGCAGTTCTTGAAAATACAATTTCAACGCACCAGAGACTGCGTGAATGTCAGTGATTCCGTACCGTGCGGGCTGGCTCAAATCTACGGTATTGGGATCAGAATCAAACATGTGTTTGAGAACTTGGATCTGCGACGGGTTACCGGGGTGCCTGTAAATCCCCTCTGTATCGAGGCCATAAAGATCAATTGCAGCAATACATTGAGAAACAATACGTGGGACAGGAACAGGATCTGGCAAAGCCTCAAATTCAATGACTTCGTCAAGGGACGTTCCAAAACTGGGCATAATGTATCGACTAACAATATGAACCGGAGTATGCGACGGGGAAATTTGATGGAAAGGTTCAATGGGGAATGTGCTGCTTCTTGCGGAATATGGAGAAGAAATGGAATTTAGCTGACGGTTTACTGCAGTGTAGTCAAACGCCTTGTCGTGATAATGCTGGGATGGAAATGAAGCAGGAGAAGCAGTACCAGATCTGATCATGCTTGATCTGGTTGGCGACTCTCTTAAAGAAGCAGGAAATGCACTTTGCTTTGAAAGAGCAGGCGCAGGAGTACTGGAAGTAAACTGAGAGGAAGTGTTGAAAGTCCCTGTGTGAGGAGCCGAGTTCATTCCAGATGCAAATGAGGCTCCTCCGGACATGTATGGATGCTGAACAAACAAAATTTCTGCACGATTCATTTGCTTTTTGTTGGGAATCTTGAGAATGTCATTGTAAAAGTCTAGCTCATTATTCACCTTGGCAGCAATTTCTTTAAGACTTGGAGGAGAGCCTGAAGTCTTGGAAGGAGAAACTATAAAGCCGCCATTTAGAGCAAGAGCTTCATTGAGATTGGCATAGTTTTGCAATTGAAGACCATTTGAAGTATCGCATTCCAAAATAAAGTTCTTAAGGTCTTTAGCGTACTGTGGACGTAATCGTGTCAATAATTCAGTTCGGAGCTTCTGGGCAATGGCAACTTTTTGTCCATAGTCACTTTCAGCTGAAGTAATTTTCGATTGCAGGTCTTGCTCTTGCTGAGGATTACTTTTGGGCTTGAAACTAAATTTGGACTTGTTAGGGTCCTTGAGATGCTCCATTTCATCACAAAGCAAAAAGTACTTTGCTTTGGCTTTTTCTGCCAGTTGCTCTGTCTCAAGTAGACTTCTCTCGTGACGTGCGGTGGATTCTTTCAAGTTTTTTCTTATCTTTTCGTTTTTTCTCGCGAGCTCTTGGAGTTCGTCATGCATAGAGTGTAGAGAAGCCACAAATGCATGACCAGCGTCACTAAGACGGTCATTGACATTCATCATGTAGTTAAATTGGCTGGCAAAAGTACCTTGCCGACCTTCAGGCTTTTTTATAGCATCTCTCGTGGCTTTAGAGAGCTTTTTCAAGTCTGTCAAGCGCTCGCTTTCGATAAAAGCCCTCTTTTTAATGTAATTAGCAAAATCGCGAGTAGAAACAATGCTCTGTTTATACCTAAAGACCAGAGATTCAATTCCCACCTGTGACGAGAGAGAGTCAGATCAGAAGAAGAATCAGATCAAAATAGCGGAGAACTTACATCTGAGAACAAAATTTGTTTGAGCTTCGGGTCTTCCAGGAGATATGCAGAAGGCCCACTTAAAAGCGTCACAGAGGAGTTATTTGCAGATATTCCTAGGCCACTTTGAGTAGAAAACTTTGGTGAGGTCATGCTAGTATTGCTAGAGGTGGTTCCTGGCACTGAGATCAGGTCTGTAGAGTCTCCAAAAGCTCCGACAGAGGCCATTGAAGGTAATGATAACGTATCAAAAATGTGTGTAGTGTTAAACACAAACTAACTAGGCGTAAATGAGCAGCTTGAGATGCTGGTGAAGTAAAATGGAGGAGAAAAGCGGGCGAAGACAAGGCAAAAGTGCAGTTTCTGGCAAAGATCCAAGCGTGAAAAATAAACACAAACAAAAAAAAAAAGCATGTTTATTTTTGTCATGTTTTGGGAAATTGGGTGGATCTGGGGCCGTTAGTGCATAAAATGGCTGAGGAACACTAAAGTCGGTCCTTTAGTCTGCTACAAAAATTGAACAGCAATGGAGGCAGAGTGGAGACTTGAGGTGTTGTGTGGATAGTACTGTATGTGTTGGAGGTATTGGCATCATTAGAATCAGTTTAATGACTGGTAATTTTGTCAGGAAAGGGCAGTGTGAGGCCAGAACTTTTACCAAAACTGCCTAGCGGGTTCTGCTAGGACTGCGAAGGGATGTCATGCACCGCGCTTGTGTTTATTTTGAGCTCTCATTTAGTGGCGGAAACCTATTGAAATTAGAAAGAGTCTCGAGAAGAGACAAAAGGATGCGACAGAAGACCACTGGGTCCCAATATACGCATACTGGTTGGCTATATGTATAATATTTGTCTATAGCAACACTTACAATCTGGAACTCTACGCGCTGGGAGAGACATATGCCAGAGCATTTGGTGAAACAGCGGACAATAGAGATAGAAACGAGTAAGTCGTGATCTATGGAGCCAGGTAAAGTTCCGATAGAATCTGGTCTCCCCGTCCTGACAGACGTTGAAGAGAACTTTGGAGTCTCCAGAGTAAATCATTCATTTTATTTCAGATCCAGCAACATGATAAAAAGGCCAGCTCTGTCTAGCCCAAGCTTTCAGACATGACATTGTCTCAAGTTCCCAGTACTTGTCAGACTCCACTGGAGTTGTCTGTAGGATCTGTACTTACCCTTACTCCTTCAGTCATGGTATTCATGCCTTTTAGTCTCTGACATTCATGCTGCTAGAGCAGCAGCTGCTCATATATCTGACCTGTCCAAGTTCAATCCTAATTCCGATTTCATCCAGAACTCAACCATTCTGCTTCTCTCATTGTGCCCGCTTTTATCGCCAGAAATATATCCACATTATAGCCTCTTTTCTGGGATAAGACAGCCCCCGTATCTTATCGTTTCTCATCCATATTGTACCGAGAAAAAAAAAAAAAAAAAAAAAAAAAAAAACAAAAACAACACGAAATTAACCCCAAAAAAAGCGATCACAACACCCCAACCCATAACAGCACTACCC
>JAKVQY010000491.1:0-12631 GCA_030463045.1 Geotrichum macrosporum
AACACACACTGATCCAGTAGAGCGGTAAATGCAAAAAAAGTAACTAGCCATTATTTGCTTTTGGCACTATTAAGGCGGTTATATCCATTCATTACTGGTAGTTTAAAATTAAATCGGGCAACATACGGTCCCAAAAAGGTTAGTACAACTCTTTAAATAAGATTACAAAAGCCGCTAGTTTATTTTGAGGCATACTTTTTTTTTGCGCGAAAAGCGAAAATATAATTATAAAACTTTAAACTTTAAAAGTTTGTGCGCTTTGGCCAATGCCAAGTTTTTTTCATTCGGTCCCGTCACTCTTCATAACGAGATTCTTCGTCCAAAAGTCAGCCGTGCGTCTTTTAACACCATTGTCAAACTGTACGACTCACACTTTGCCCAATGCCATTTGGCTGTGAAGATTTCAAGCTGATATATCGCCGCCAATTGAGATCCAGCAGTGATGGGACGACAAACATCTAGCAAAATACAGACCCGCAACACAAAAGAGCCAAATCTGAAATCAATACACTCTGCGTTTCATGTCTTTATGGTGCCATAAACCAGCACCGGAAATAAAGAATAAAGTCTTTTCAGATATGTAAAGAGAACTTACGAGAAATTAAAAGAATTATTCAAAATTACGTTCTTTTTCATCGTCGAAATGACAATCAATTCAATAAAACAACTCTGAAAACAATCATCTAGTCTAAAGATTTTGAATTAAAATGTTGAGTATCATGAAAGGCAATTCAACGCAGTTGGCTTTTAATTGGCATCTATTGAGACTTTACTAATTCTCATTATCTTTTGGTTTGACTTGAAAGAATGCCCGATAGCTGCAAAGACTGAATATCTCTACTTGAAACTGCTAAAACTAGAGCGAGTTTACTAAAAAAATGTTTTACAATATTTTAAAATGCATCAGTTTATTGTAGTTTTGAATATTAAATGGTACTAGAAATGTCTAGTTTGGTAATTCGAACTCAACCCAATAAGCCTGACATTGTACTACATGATATCTTACCGCTGCCCAATGTATAACGCTGTATATCAAAGCTAAATACAACTGTTTTTTTGAGTATCTTGAATCCTTAAAAGACTTTTATTGCAGGTCAGAGATAATGTTTAATCCCACTCCAACATTAGAGAAAATAGCAAGACCTTTAGCACTGCCTATCTAACTACAAGTTGCTAAACACTCATTACATGCTAATGGATATATGTTTTCTGCCACAATAATAGTTTTATATCTGCCTAAAAAAGCTGTTAACTTGACGGTACTAGGAATTTTCATTCTCCACAGTTCTTCTTTCGGCTTATTCCAAAATACCTTTGAGTTAACAGTTGAAAATTGTAGTAGAGCTAGTAAGTTTAAAGACCTTTAGTTCATTGTATAAGAAGAACTGGCAAATGTTATATGACCATTACTGGAAGCTTTCTTATTTTTTCTAAAAAATAAAAATAACAGAAATAAAAAAATGACTGAATAAACACTATCAAAGGCTTGTGACATGTTAATTCAAATATTCCTACATATTGTCGTTAACTCATAGATGAGCTCAATGAAATTGGTTCCACAAGTTTTCATTCCTAAACTGAGAAAAGGTTTGCTTCTTTTTAAACATTTAGTTTTTAAAGACTTGGAGTTACTATGGTATATAATTGCAACTTGAGAAAAAGGCCGAGTCAACATGATTTCATTGTCAAATAAACATATTGATGGCTGTGCCATTTTAGAGCTATGCAATTTAAAACCATTAGAATAATCAAAGTGTTTAAGAAAGTGCTCTCGTGGAGTCCGAATCTGTACTTTCATGGTTCAATTTCAATCTCTAATATTTGAAAAGCAGTAAATAACTTTAGTCCACAGTTGTCAAAAACATGTGCGCTTATTCATGGGTTTGCCAAATTTTTTTGGATAATGTGTTTCAGGCTGACAAGGGGCAAGCCAATACAGTGCCAATCCATAGTTTCACTGCTGCATCTAGATAGTACAGTTCACGGTTTGCTACTACAATAATATTTTATTTTACCACCCCAAAGATAACCAAGCCATATACCAACAATGTTGCTATCAACTTTTGCTACCAACTTTCAAAATCCAAACATTTGTATATATGTTTATTTTCTTTATATTATACTTCAAGTCACCGTTTTCATTCCATCCTAATTCAAAAGCTTGGTAATCTTTCCAATGGCAATAGTGGTACCTTGATCGCGGAGAGTAAATCGGCCCAGTTGCTGATAATCTTCATATGTCTCCACACAGAGCGGACTAGCGGACTCCAAGACAGCAATGATCTTCATTCCACGCTTTGCAAATGCAGGAGGCTTCTTGGATTTCTTGTTAGTGCCCTTTTGCAGCTTGTGCAGCAGCGCAGTAAAAGTAACTTCCTCAATAGCTGTATGCACATGCATGACACATGAAAAACCAGTAGAAAGAATACTGCTCAGCTCCACAATAGCAACTTGAGCTTCGAAACGAGTGACACAGTGAACAGGGTTCTTAATGGATGAAAGAACAAATCCAATTTGAACATCTTCTTCTTCAATGTTACGCAGACGCAAACGAACCTGCTCACCACAAATCGCTCCATTTACCTCAGCCTCCGTCTCGTTGTAAACAGTGGCAACTTCAACAGTCGCCTTGTTGGGCATCATCAGTAACTGCTGACCCTTTTTGATACTACCAGACTCAACCTTACCTTCGACAATAGTACCCAAGTCCTTGCCCTTACCTGAAACAGGAAGCATAAAAGGAGCATTGACCTTACGATTCTCAAGCTTGAGATCGTCCAAGTACTCCAAAAGAGAGGGGCCTGTATACCAAGGCACCTCCTTCTTGGAAACACGGTCCTTCAAACCAGCACCAGTGAACCCTGAAACAGGCATAAAATGAACGTCGGTCTTGAGGTTGTATCCTGTACCACGCAAGAAAGTGCTCAGCTTACTAGTGCACTCGTCGTATCGCTCCTTGGACCACATGACAGTGGGATCGTCCATCTTGTTGATGACCACAATCAAACGGTTGACACCTTGGGTCTTCGCCAAAATGGCGTGCTCACGAGTTTGTCCACCACGCTCGAAACCAGTCTCATATTCTCCCTTACGGGCAGAAATGACCAAAATGCCGACATCAGCCTGTGAAGCACCTCCAATCATAGAAGGAACATACATCTTGTGGCCAGGAGCGTCCAGAATGGTATAACGGCGCTTTTCAGTCTCAAAGTAAGACCTACCAACCTCAACAGTCTTACCCTGGTCACGCTCTTCTCTGTTCGTATCCATGATCCAAGACAAATACCAACCCTGGCGGCCAGCTTCCTTGGCATCACGCTCATACTTCTCAACAGTTCGCTTGTCAACAGCACCAGCCAAAAATAGAATGTTACCACCCATGGTAGACTTACCGGCATCGACGTGGCCCATAAAGATAATGGACAAATGCTCCTTAGAGTCGCCTGCACCAAACAAGTCAGCAACAACTTCTTGGTCAACCTCGGCTTCTTGCTCCTTGATTACAGCATCAGCTTCAACCTTAGACTCAACTTTCTTAGCTGCTGCAGCAGGAGTAGAAGCAGAAGCAGCAGGAGTAGAAGCAGAAGCAGCAGGAGTAGACTCTTCCTTAGATTCCTCCTTAGTCTCCTCCTTGACTTCCTCCTTAACTTCTTCCACAGACTCGTCCTTAGATTCCTCCTTGACTTCTTCCTTAGTCTCCTCCTTGACAGGTGCCTTCTTGGGCTCAGAAGAACCACCAATTGAAATAACCTTCTTGGGCTCTGCAGCACCGCCAATAGAAATGACCTTCTTAGGTTCAGCAGAACCTCCCAAAGAAAGAACCTTCTTGGGCTCAACCTTTGCACCGCCTAAAGAAAGTACCTTCTTGGCAGGAGCAGTACCAGAAGTTGCTGCCTTTGCCCGGGCAGCTTGAGGGTTGTTCAACTCATCATCCTGAGACGACTGATACTGATCCAAAGTCATGGTCTTTCCCTCCGGCTCCTGATCATAGTTATTGTAGTTGTTGTAGTTATTATTATAGTTGTTGTTGTAGTTGTTGTAACCGCCGCGCCCCCGGTAGTTGTTACCACCACGGCCGCCGCCTCGTGAGTAGCCACCTCGTCCTTGGTATCCGCCCTGCTGTTGCTGATATCCGCCTTGCTGTTGCTGGTAGCCACCGGTGTAGTAGTTATTTGCACCACCGCCGTACTGGCCATAGGCCTGTTGCGGTTGTTGTGAGTAGTACTGCTGACCAGGTGTGAAAGTGTTAGCCTGCATGTTGGGATTATAGTTGAACTGAGGAGGCTGAAATCGCTGCCCCTGCTGCTGGCCCTGCTGTTGACCCTGCTGCCCTTGGCCTTGGCCCAGATTCAGGTTATTGAAGTTCTGGTTAAAGTTGCTGTCCTCGCCGTTATTTCCTGACATTTTTGTATGTTTTTTTCCTGCTGGCTTCAATTGTCTGTCCGTCTGTTTTTATTTTTGTTTTGTTCTACAACCAATTATCACAGAGAAATCCGATCCTTTAAAGCAAAAAAAATAACAAGAGATTCAGTTAAATTTGCTGTTAAACTACCACAAGGTGAAGCTGTCTGTTGTAGATTATGGATTGGCCAAGTTGGAAGGTTTAGAATGAGAAAGCAAAAAAAAAAAAAAAAGCAGAGTGAAATTTTTTTGGAAGGTTTTTTTTCCACCTCTACGAGAATTCTCCATGTGGTGGCACTTGGAATTAGGGTTGGGGCTGATTCATGAATCAAGATCACAAACGCAAATGCTGAAGAGTACAAATCAATACCAGTTCAACATTATGAAAACAAGTATAGCATAGACTTTTCATGTAGAAACCAAATGCACAGTTATAGAAAAAATCACTGTCAAAGGTAGGTCTCAATTTTTTAGTATTTTTAGGGGTTTTGTTATAGAAACGACGAAGAAAGCCTGCAAAAAAAGGTGAAGACGTGAATGAAACAGAGTAAAGCTTTCTTTTCAGTAATAGCAGCGCAGGAAATGATTGGTTAGATCTAAAGATATTCAAAATTAACAATTCATCTTTATAATGTTGAGACAACTGCTGGCCAAAACCAAAACATTTCGATGTTAAGCCCCCAAGGTTTCAATCTTCAATTTGCCTATTGTATTATTATGTTTAGCTTATATACTTGCTTCCAACGTCACTAATGACTGACTTGAATCAATACCTTATTCCGCAGAAATTAGAAATGCATTTATATAAAACCACTTGGCTGCTGTGTGCATTCTGGAATCCCTGCAAACACATAGGCATTACCTCACGCGTAAATGCAAATATTAATGTAGAAGCACTCGCGATCCCAAAAAACATTCTCATCATAATCGTACTCATATTCACAGATAACTAGACTATAGTTTAGTTTCAAATCAGTTTCTAACTAATCCTTTTTATTCTATGGTTAAATGTCGTTATATTCTGTCAATACTGACTTGGGTCCAGTAATTTCGTGTTCTTAATTTTGTACTGGAAAATATAATTCGCATATTATTCCGTTTTAAATTTTCTGATTTTCCTCTGATTCCAGTGCAAAGTAAATCAAACTTTTTTAAAACACTTTCTTTCATGGTCCAAACTCCAATTTCTAGTTGGAGCGGGGTCATTTTCTTAATACCTGTAATCCAGGTTTTCCGCCCACCCAAGTTGCCAAGGGTTATACTTAAAAAGCAGCATTCCCAACTATTTACTATGGGTCCATTGTGATATATTGGTTCAAAGTAAAAAATCCGCTGTCCGCTGCAGGTGTTGAAATTCCATTAACTTTGTTTCCTGCGCTTCCGTTCACAATGTTACTCGTGCCAAAATTGTTGCCTGGCGAAGAAGACTGAGGGAATTCATTGTCCATTGGATAATAGTCATCTTGCTGGTGAAACAGTGGCGAAAGGCCAGTTGCCAGTGAGAACCCGTCCTTCAGCTGCTTTTGATTCTCATCATCATCAAGGCGTTGCTGAGGTGGCTTGTTGGTTTCTAATTGACCAATGTCAAAGGGAAATGGATAGACGTCTTTGATTTGCAGGTCAGGCTGATCCATTTGAAGCTGGTCAAACTGGTCTGGGACAGAATTCGGGAACTGGTTGAAAAAGGTAGGGCTTTGCTTCGAGGCTAATGTTTGCTGC
The DNA here is from genome assembly GCA_030463045.1 of Geotrichum macrosporum. Taxonomy (NCBI): domain Eukaryota; kingdom Fungi; phylum Ascomycota; class Dipodascomycetes; order Dipodascales; family Dipodascaceae; genus Geotrichum; species Geotrichum macrosporum. Next base: position 6,121 of record JAKVQY010000491.1, read on the forward strand.
TCTGGAGCAGAGGATATGATCTGCTTTGTTGCCGTACCAACGTTAGTTGTTGGTGGTACCATGCTATTATTAACAACCGTCGAAGTACTCGTGCTTTGATTTGAAATGCTAGAAGGTGAGGACGATGACGCTGTGGAAGCCGGTGACGATCGACGATTAACTCGGCTTTGTCCAAGATGCGACGCGTAGTCAACCTCCTTATGTGGAGGGCGATTGGCAGTCAAAATAGGGTACAGGGGATAATTTGAAGCAGGCACGTTATGAAGTTGTTGCTGTTGTTTTTGCATGTATATCTCGTCTTGGTGGGGGTCTTGAAACAAATTCACTTCCATGTCTTGTGGCGGGAGAGATGATGGGGAAGAGAGCTTGTCAGGGCTATTTCGAAATGTATTGTAGCTGGCGGTATCCTGTAAATTATATGCAGCTTTGTCAACGCGCTCAAGGAGACCTTGGGCTGAAGAACCATTAGCTAGAACTTCGTAATTGTCGTCGGGACTCAATAACGTAAAATCGTCAAGAATAGAATCTTCGGAATGAAAGACAATTTCACCAATACCTCGTTGTAAAGGTTGAGTATTAACGGCACTTGCAGGTCCATTTGATGGTAGTGGTGCAGAAATATCAGTATCTACTTTCATTTGCTGCTGACGCGCGTTCTGCTGGTATCGCGGATAATTCAATTGCAAAGGCGGCTCAGCGTCAGACGCGTATCCGTCAGCATTGGATTTGGAAGTCATGAAATTTCCCAGTGACAAAAAGTCGGGACCGCCACTGGACTGCTCTTGCATCATAGTAGATAACGAGGAAGTGGATGACGAGGGAAAAAACATTTGGCTTCTGTAGTTTTGCAACGAAGGTGAATCAAGAGATGTGAGAAGGTCCCCATTCTTTGAAATATCTTCAGCGGCCCCGTTGAAGGGAAATAGCATGGGTTGTGAGGATGATTCAGCATCATCTGAAGGATCATGAGACGCATCGGACAAGTTGTGGTTAGAAGACATGAGAGAGAGTTTTGTGGAGAGCGACGCTGAAGAAGAAGGATGAATAATGGGACCACGTGAATTCATAATGGTTGATTTGCGCTGACGTCTGCTATTTGACGCCAAAGAAGACGACGACGAAGACCGTGAGGGGCCGACTGAGCCTACAGAAGGAACAACAGGCACAACAGGCGTGGCACTTGAGACTGCGGACGTGGATGTTGCGACTGTCAAGCTAAGACGAGAGGCGGGAGGGGGATTTGAAGCAGTCCGCCTGTTTTGTTTATTTTTAGAGCAGGTGCAAAGCTCCTTGTCGAGATAGCATGGGCAAGAAGAGACATGATGTTTTCCATTTGGACCAGCTGAACACTTGCATTTTGTGTGAAGTTGCTTGGATTTTCGGGACTCACGGCAGTGAGCACACTGCGTAGCTGGCCGACCTTTAGGCTTAATCATAGTTAAAGGCATGTTTGTGTGTGTACACCCAGTGACTCTGTGCCCTCTTATACAACGCTAAAGTGGGGCAGGTTAGCACAAGAAGCTTCAACAATCGTCACAAACAACATACCTCGCAAGCGTACTTAACGCCGTCAATATAAACCATGGTAAATGATTATCAGGATGTTCGGTAGTGTTATTGTAAAGAGTTTTGCTGTTGGATAACTTGTATTCATATAAAGTATATACTAGTAAACGTAGGCTGTGGACAGGTCGAACATTACAAATGAAGAAAGCCCAAGAGGAAGGAGAGAGAAACAAAGGAGAAGTTTGCAATAATTAGAAGGGCCTTTTTGAAGAAAAAAAAAAAAAAAAAAAAAAAAAAGTTTGGTCGGAGAGTTTATAATCCGTATTCAAATATAAAAGTAAAAGGAAGAAATGAAGTTCAAGTTGGAGGAAGAGAAATGGATTATTAAAAGGAGGGAGAATGGCAAAAAAAAAAAAAAAAAAAAAATTTAATAGAAAATTAAAATAAAAAAATTAATTTGTTTTTGTTATTGCGATACTTGGAGAGCTGCGTAAGATAGTTTATGTTGCTTATGTTCCAAGTAGCTTTTGGCCTTGAATTTCGTCTAAAACTAGTAAGAACTCAAAAGTACGCTGAATGTTCTGAAATATACGTTGCCAATTTTAAAAGATATCATCAATTCGTTCCAACAAGTCTACTTTTAAAAATTGCGTCTTGAAGAGTAGCTTTAGCCGTCGAAGTCAAGGTGCAAGCAGGAACGAGAGCCCCAAACCCCACTCTACGCATGACAAGAGATCTTGGCTTTTAAAATGGAAGAGTGCACCTACGCCTCTTTGATAATTCTTGAGAATACATCAAAAGTAGCTGTTTGTGCTGTTCCCGTGAAACTGGTCGTACAAAACTTTTCAGGCTCTTCTAGCCAAGTCCACAACAACCTGCTTCACGAATACTAAAAGCAGAATTCATACACAAACCATCCATCTCTGTATTCCGTTTGTCTCGGTTAGAATGGATCACGGATCATTCGGCTCGGTAAACTTCAAAGAAGGGTAAAAGCCGCGTCCAAATATCATTACAGTTCAGTGTGCTCTGTAGTCCAAGGGCAAATAGGCCTCCAGATCACGGATTCACAAAGAAACTCTTCAATTTGGATTAGTTGGCTGGCTAGTGATTGGCTCTTCTCTTTTACGATTCAAGCTAGGCAACAACTGCTTGGAGTCATCTATCATATGTCATGACCACTAATAGACTAGGCCTATACAGGTCAAACTGCAGCTGCTTGTCGGACGCCAACCCCCGAAGTTTCCTCACTGGTCAAACGTTTGAAAAATAATAATAAAAACAAAAGCTACTAAGCAAACTAGACAAACGGTACAGTTTCAGTCGGGTTAGTTTAGTAAACTACATTAATAGTAGAAACAAACTCTCTGGTCTAACGCATTACTTGCCAAAATGGGCTTTTGTCGTTAGATTCATGATATCAAGACGGTGACCGCTAGTCATACGTGACCTTTCAGTACTGAACTTTACCACATTCGTCACTTCTTCTTCTTCTTCTTCCTTAGTTCATCCATTACCCTACAAACTCAAATAGCTGAGCTTTGGAGTCGCTGATTTGTCTCGAGCTTGGAATTCAAACTGCAAAAATATTTCTGGTCACATGACATATCTAGACAAAATAGTGGAGCCATGCACTGTCTCATAATATGAACCAGCTAGTTTTGCCCACAGTGGCCACAGAGAAGGCGTGCTGCAATCATCATGTTGATCCATCAGACATGGAGAACGAATGAATCCTAAGTTTGCAAATCTACACAGTAGGGTGCTTTAAGACTTCTTTTGCTCGGAACTGGATTTTACTTCCGTGCATCATTTTACCCCAATACGTCAACTGCTTCTGGAACTTATCCATTATGTACCATACTCCAATTTATGCCTAATGGAATCCATTCAAATTCCTCCTCTCTATTTTTCATCTATTTCGACCTCCTCTTCCCTGAAATGATTTCCTCGGCCGAACGCCCGACCGAACCATCTACGCACTCTTACTCCTACCAGGAGGCCAGCCTTGCAAGCTCTCAGAACTTCATAAAGTTTACTACTGCCAATTAAAGACGTATATAAATATTTAACTAATGTTACATTTAATCAAAATGCACGTCGCCGGAACTCTCTAGTGATCAATCCGAACATCATGGGGCTTTTTCGCCCTCAGCAACACAAACAGCCACTTAACGGTCCAACGGTCCAGCGGCTTCAGGGTGCTAGAACTGCCAAATGTGTCGCTGCTATCTGTACTTCCACGCGCATCACACGCAAAAGCCCAACAAACGACTTCCTTAACATCACACTGCATTTCAGAACTTGACCTACCAAATGTTTCATTATGCTTTCTCAGATGTTTATCCTGTGGTTCATGATTGGCTAAAATAAATTTCCTCGCAGGAAATCAGTATGTAAGCTTATAAACGTCACTAAAGAACTAAATTCTACTCTGTCTGCATGTAAGCATACTGGTAGGTTTTTCAGCGTTCATATTTAGGGTTCCTTGTTGGTTTTGAAATGGCGCGAGTTGATACATTTGACCTTCATTCTTTTAGTTGTATTATAAAGTCTGAGTTCTGTCGCTTAATCTTGCGTTGCCACGATTTCTAAACAAATAGGCAGTATAGACGTCTAGTATTCATCACAGTCTTTGTCTGTTTCTCTAAGTTCAGGTTCTTTAAAGTGATAAAACAAAAGAAAGTAAACCAAAGTGTCATCAGTTGGATGGATTTTCAGCTTCAAAAACTTGCTGGGGATGTATTTCTGGAGAAAATCCATACTTTTCGCAGAAGTCGTCGACTTTCTTTGTCCATATTTGGAGCTCGTTGCGTAAAATGATTCTTATTTATTTATTCATTCCCTCCTGGTGTAGATATCTCTGCAAAAATCAAAGCTTTAAATGTGCAGTTTTCTAAACTTGCGGGCTATGCTAAGCTTAAAGCGAAATTGACAATTATCAAATGGCTTTTCTAGATTTTATAGAGGATAACACGATTTTCATAATGAGTGGCCGATAATGTGAGTTTATAATAAGGTTGTCTGCTGTAAAATAAAACCAGCTTGCTCTTTTGCTAATTAATAAATGCTCTTGAAAATTCTGCAGTTGAAGTCCAAGAACTCAGGTATCTACCTATTCAGTGTACCTAGCATTCTGTTTTCAAGTTTCTAACCGTGATTGGAGATAAGGCTCGATTTTTAAGCTTAGATTATAGAATAATTTTGTTTGATATTTTATCAGCTTCATGGTTTGGCAAGTTTGTGTATCCCATTAGAGCTAGCAATTCGACGTAGCGTTGGTCCTCACACGGAAAGGGTGTTTACCGTCAAAACGCAAGAAAAGTTATTGTTCATTTTGTAATCAATTTAGTCCCCAAATGCCAATGTTGTTTCATTTGCTCCCTTCGGCAATATAAATTCCCTTCATAAGCAAATTATCACATACAAAAATTCGGAGCACTTTGCAACCGGTGACTTCTTTGGCAGTTGAATAAAACTAAAGTCTAAACCCAGAAGCATGGTGATACTGATTTATACGTGAAAATATTTATTCTGCCAAAAATCCTTGTTAACTTTGTCTTGATTCATGCTATTCAGAAAATATTGTCGCCAACAATAAATAAATACCATCTCAGTGAAATAAGCAAAATAAATTCAAAATTTTAGCTGCAAGAACAAAGCTTACTGTTCTGAAAAAGGAGAGTTTCTTTACCTTATAAACCCATCCTAATTTCAATAGAAATATCGCTCTAGAATTGCAATAAGCTAATTTTGTTTTTCAAAAGCTGGAAGCCATGTTGAGTATAAACTATTATAAAAAATAAACTCCAATCAGGCAAATACAAAAACCACAAGATAAAAGATAACATGCATGTTCACTATTCAAATATGTAGGGAAAAAAGGTACAACTCGTAATGTGAGGTTATAATGATGAACAACCTTATTATCCCATGTACAATATATAATCTAAAAAAAAAGACCATACAACGTAAATAAAGACCTTTTTCCAACTGTTCGTCTAATACATACATCCTGCAGAATGCAATTGAATTGCACTACATGATAGTAACTCTTAAATTAGTATTGGCAAAGTATTACTATAAAAAAATAAAAATTGAAAATCTTTTTTTTAAAATCAGGTAATACTATTTCCTTGTTCTTAAAATTGACTATTAAAATAACAAGTTGAATAAACTTGATTTAAACATTAAATAAAGCATGATGATAAATCAGTTTATTGTCCCATGTATAATATCCTATCTAAAAGAAAGACTATATAACATAAAAAAGAAGTCATTGTTCTAACTATTTGTCTGATACAGACCTTCTGCAGCATGCAATTGAATTGCACTATATGTGTGTCTGTACCATGCGCCCTGATAATGATAAATCAGTTTATTGTCCCATGTATAATATCCTATCTAAAAGAAAGACTATATAACATAAAAAAGAAGACATTGTTCTAACTATTTGTCTGATACAGACCTTCTGCAGCATGCAATTGAATTGCACTATATGATGGTAATTCTCAAATGAGCAATGGCGCTAGATTTCTCTTGGATTTGATCCAAGCACATGAGGGAAACCAAAAATGCTATTTTGTGATTTTGACTTCACTAGCAAGGTTGGGGAAAACCAATGTGAGCTACCCAATAAGGTGGACCATTAAGATAAAATATGCGGAAGTAGTTCCAAGAACTTGACTACCGCGACAAGGCCTTTTCTGGTGTCCAGTAGTGCCTTGAGGTCAAGCTCTGGTGAGACTTTTGTTAGGGTTCTGCGCTCCGTCTCATATTGATCGCATTCTTTGAGTATATGGCTTACAGTTTCAACTGCTCCACATGTGCATGTATATTGACGTTCTTGAATTTTAAGTCTCTTAAAGTATTCACCCATTGCACCATGACCAGTTCGTAATTGAATTACTTTGCTTAGCACTTGGCGTGGATGGTTTGTCATTAAATGGGCCAACGGGTACTTGTAGGTATTGTTGTAAAGCCCTTCTCTCGTTGTGAGACTGTA
>JAKVQY010000492.1:0-12616 GCA_030463045.1 Geotrichum macrosporum
TCTGAATTGATGAATGAAAGTAATGAGTTTAATACTGAAGAAAAAATAGCGGAGGATATTGTTAGTTATTAGTAAGTCGTCAGTGACGTTGGAAGCAAATATATAAGCTAAACATAAAAATACAAGAGGCAAATTGTTATAATAACAATAGTTTTTCAAAATTAATATAAACTAAATATGGTCTTTAAGGCATAGTAGCGACTCGATCTGCAAGAGAAATAATGCATGGGATGGTGCAGATGGACTAAATAAGCAAGACATAATTATTTAGTAGTTGAAATGTTGAGAAAAAATAGCCTTGTGTAACGAATTCAGCTTCTGATAGAAAAGCTAAAGCACTGTCTTACTTGCCGTAAAGGTTTTAATATTATAGGTCTTGCTGGTCTTATGGCCCGACCCAGAAAATGTTTACAAAATCCAAAAGCTCAATAGTCGAGCCTGCCAGGAAGCGAAAAATAACTTTTAATAATCTTAAGCTATTATTATTATATTTTGTGCGCGCCTATCTTAATTTGTGGTCCCATATATTTGTTTTCAACGTCATTATTGACATACTGAAAACTAACAATATCCTCCACTATTTTTTCTCAAACATTTAATTCACTACGTCCATCCATCAAATAAAAGTAGATAAGCTTTTCAATGTTTAAGTGGTGATAAATGGCGCTGTATCTAGCCAGGCAAACTGTAAATTCTTTAACAGCTATATCTGTTGATATTTCATTTCCGTTCGCAGAGCATTAAACGACTTTTCAGGTCGACAGAAAATTGGTCACCAGGTGAAAGTACAATAAAGTGTCCTAATTCGTCGGGAGTGGGTTTTTGGAAAAATCTATTTGGAGAAAAGTAACTGCATGGTGGGTTTGGCATCACGTCTTCTCGTGGAATAAACTTCTGGGGCAAGTTCAACAAAACCGGGGATAACAAGTCCACCATTTCTCGAAGGGGTTGTCATTATGTAGATACATTATATCAATACCAATGCGTTAGGTGTTACGTATAGTTTGCATGCCACCTAGTAGTAAGTCGTCGATAGACTGTAGTTGATTATTCAACCTCTTCGGGTTCGACGATCATTGTAAATACCGCGGATTGAGGTGAAAAAAGCTTCTAAGTATTAGAAACTTTGTTGTTTGTAAATAAAATAGATTTGCCTCTTGTATCATTACGTTTAGCTTATATACTTGCTCACAACGTCACTAATACAGCGGAGGGCAATCTCATGTAGTTGCCAAGCTTGTGGGTATTTTCGATAATTTCAGCCTAGTTGCATTCACATTAGAAAAAGAAAGTAAAAAGTTTTGTAAGCTTAGACAAAGCGCACGTAACTCGAAAGGAAAAAAAATTGGAAAAAAAAGAAAAAACAAAAAAACGGTCGTTTTTTACGTTTTGGTCGGATGTTCTTACAGACCCTCATTTTTCATTGTCGGTCTAAAACACCTGAATCTTAAAGTGGAAATCTATATTACAGAATAAACCAAAAAAAATATGATTTCTTCACATCAGCTTGGTAAGACCATCTCCAAGGCTTTCAAGATCAAAGATTTTCAAGCTCAAAAAATTTCTGCAGGGAGTTATAGCTGACTTGATAAAAATCTCGCATTACACGAAACTCAAGGCACCAATAAATTGTAAAGCTGTGTTCTTGAGTTAGTACTCGAGATATTTAAAAAGTTAAATATGAAGTAAGCTCATTAAAATCTCTCATTCACAATTGCACATTAAAAAGTTGTTACTTTTATTGAATTATACAACTGGAGCACAAGAAAATGACGAATTTAGCCAAGTGGTAGGCGCTCTTGCACTAAAATTACTTGGCGGTGATCTTTCTGTCACACTGTGTTGTGGGTTTGGTCTCTTCCTCTCCCTGATATTTGCCATGTTAGATATAAAAACAAGCCTGTATATGCTGCTTAAAGTACTCAACCACTGGTTTTCAAAATTTCGCCTCAAACACAAAACTTGGAAAGAATTGGTGGCCTCAGCGTGAGACGGCTTAGCTGGCGCTGGTAAAAACAGAAAAAGGAGCCACATACATGGGGCTCAATTATCTAGATGTCTCGTTTACCAACCATTTTTTCCTCAGAAAGCTCAGAAAAAGGTGTGTAATCTAAAAACACATAGTCTGGGACGTTGACCGTCTGCCTACAGGGTCAAGGCAACACTGGGAGAGAAAGTCTTACCCCATTGTAGATGTCGACTAACACAACGAAGCATCAACTTAAATAACCCGGAACGAAGAAACAAGCACTATAGCGCTACTAAAAATCTTATTTGATACTTAGAAAGGTACGGATCCGAAGTAGCATACGGGAAGATAATTGACTATATAACTATGATAGACCTAGAATAAAACTAAAAGTAAGAATAAACAGATACATTATCATTAGATTGCAGCCAGGTTAACCAATTTGCAACTATTTGTATTTAACTTGATAAACTTTCTGACTTTGGGTATATTACAGACTTGGAAATATAAAAGTTACAAGACTATAGCAGACTGACCCTTAAAAAGTTTTCTTCGGCAATAGAAATCGGAGAAAGCTATGGAGGCTTTTAAAATAACTGAAATACAGAAAGTTAGTATATGACCCTCGTTGTTGTCTAAAGTAAAAATCATAAACGCGCAAAAGTAACAATGTCTAATAGACTTTAAAGCATTGGCTTAGAAATTAAGTTACTTTGCAGGAACAATAAACTTTTGCAGAAAGTACTCATGTATTGAAAATATCATGTAGTCTTGTTCTGGATTCTCAAGTTTGTGACGCATGTGTATTTTTATTTTTGTGAGTCATGGTTACCCTACATTTACTGATGATTTGAAAAGTATTATTATCATAATTCACTCGGCAAGCACGTTATCTGGACTTTGGCGTCTGAAATAACAGGCATGGCTATTTTGTTTGCACCTGAAAAATTAAATCCTTTCATGCCCTCATTTCCCACTTTCTCAGTTTTTTCTCCTCTTTTATGAAACACATTTGGAAAACTGGATTCTTTAACATCAGAAGAATGTCTACTGCTGGTGGTGCTGAAAGAACTTACAACGTAAGACCATCTTTCATTAAAAATAACTTTTTTTGAATGCTAATCAATTACCTCAGGATGCAGTTCATGCGCTGAACAATCTTCAAACAAATTTTGCTACTATTGATGCGATTAGAAAAGCTGGAGGAAAGTCAAATGATCTGGCTATACCTCATATGATTGAATGGGCTCGACGAACTGGCTATGAGGTATGATGAAAGTTCCGCGTATAGGCCTTCCTATGCTAACGATCGTGAAGCAACACGATTTTGATAAACTAAACATCATTCATGTCACTGGAACCAAAGGAAAGGGATCTACTTGCGCGTTTGTGCAATCTATCTTGAAACAATATCAGCGCGATGTTGTTGGAGATATTGGATTATACACATCTCCTCATTTAAAATCTGTGCGTGAGAGAATTCGAATCAATGGAGAACCCATCTCCAAAGAAAAGTTTGCAAAGTACTTCTTTGAAGTTTTTGATAGATTATCCAATTCGACCAGCGATATCTCCACGTTTCCCGATATAGCAGATGGTGTCAAGCCTAACTACTTTAGATATTTGACCCTTTTATCTTGGCATGTTTTTTTGCAAGAAGGGATCAAAACTGCCATTTACGAAGTTGGAATTGGTGGGGAATACGATTCCACCAACATTATTCTGTCCCCAACTGTCACTGGAGTCAGTTCTCTGGGAATAGACCACACTCATATTTTGGGAAAGACCATCGAGGAGATTGCATGGAACAAAGGAGGAATCTACAAAAAGTCTGCTAAGGCACTTACCGTAAACCAGCCCGAAACTGCTCTTAAGGTGCTGAAAGATAGAGCCGACGAGCGCGAGGCCGACTTTTTAATACTTGACAGACATCCTCAACTAAGGACTATTACTCTCGGACTTCCTGCCAAGTTCCAAGAGCTCAATGCATCACTCGCTATTGGATTAGCTAAGGAGCATTTGAACAAACTAGGGGCTAATATTGCCAGCACCAACCCTTTGCCCGAGAAGTTTGTCAAAGGACTTGAAACTGCCTCGTGGCCTGGTAGATGCCAAACTCTGCAAGACGGAAATGTAACTTGGTACCTTGATGGTGCACATACTCAAGAAAGCATTGAGGAAGCTGGTTCCTGGTTTTCGAGCAAGGTTTCTTCCCAAGTCAAGCATAGAGTCTTATTTTTCAATCAGCAAACTCGGGACGCTAATGCGCTGCTGGATACTCTGTCTAAGGCTCTGACTGATGTTCAATTCGACCATGTTATTTTCACTACCAATGTTACTTGGTCTTCAGGAACCTATTCTGCTGAGTTGACTTCGCTAAACACGTCAAAGGATGTTGTAGACCACCTTGTGGTTCAAAAAGCACTGGCTGAAGCTTGGTCAAAGATTGATAGCAAGGCTGAACGTCATGTGTTTAGCAACATTCAAGATTCTGTTGAATTTGTTAGAAATCTAGATGGAGAGACACAAGTTTTGGTTACAGGAAGTTTACTTCTGGTAGGAGGATTCCTTACGGTACACGATGGTGACGAATAACAGCAGAACGATAGAATATTTAGTGCAAAATACAAGATAAAAGACTCTAAGCTTCTAGGGGTTTTTCAAAATGAGCCTGTAACCAGATGCGGAACATTTTAATACGTCTTTGTCTGTTAACCATTAATCTTCGATCCGTTGCGACCTTTTTGACGTTGAACACAGATCCAAAAATTTCATGCAGCTCCTCTTCTGTAAAGAAGTATACTCGAGTTCCGTCGCCTCTAATGTAAAAATTCTCTTCAAGCATTCTACCACCCTTGAAACGAAGCTGAGTAAGATCGTAGCGTCCGTAATCTCTGAACAAAATCTGGCCACCAGGTTTTAGTAGTTTTTGAAGATTCAGGACAGCCTGTTTCCACTGCTCAGGAGATAACGCTGAAAAAACAAAAATCATTACAACAATATCCACTGAGTTAGGTTCAATTCCAGGAGGAAGCTCTCCTGTCGGTTCAGCCAGATCCCACACATGGGCATCGGCGTACTTGGGATCAAACTGTTCGGAAGTGCGGACAATCTCAACAGCCTGTTTTGAAAAGTCAACACCCATTATCTTCAAATCTGGGTTCTCGTTGTTTTGCAAAACGGGAAACAACGTATTACCAGCTCCACAACCGACTTCTAAGATAGATCGGGGTCCTGCGTTAGCAAGAGTTGATTCATACAGAGCGGGAAACTCCACTCGAAGCCATTTCCTGTCTTTGAAAAAGTTGGCCTTATTGTTTCGGTAAAACTGGTCCCAGTATTTGGCTGGCTGTGTCATGTATAAATCTAGACGACATTAGAAGACATTATCAACTAAGCAAGGGTGTAGCTTACTCTTATCAAAGTCTTTTACTGGCAGTTCTCGTTGTTTTTCAATCTTAGCCTCAGCTTCAACTTGCTGTTCCTCGCCCCATTCAACATGATCCCTTAAATTCTTAGCTTGGAAAACCTATCAACTCTAAATAACTTACCAGGCATTGTGATTCCAGACGTCGTCCTCGGACTGTAATAATCGTTGACCAAAAGTAAAAGGAGTATCACCACGCTCAACTCTGCTTTGTTCTTTCGAAACTAAGTCATTAGAGTTTGCTGCAATAGCAGCAACTACATCTTCCTTTACGTCTTCTTGCGATGTCATCTTTGTACTGACCAAAGTAACTTGAGATATCTCGACGGCTGGATATTGTGGATCGGATTTTTTGAAAAAATAAATAAAAAACCTAACCTTGCACGTGACGTATTTATACCCTCTCAAAACTTAATTTTCATCAGTGGCTGGAAAAGTCCAGGGCGTGCCAGCTTTCATCGTGAAAATAAGTGTTGATTTAAAAGATATTCTTCTATTAAATCGTTGCAAAACTTCCGTACATGCTGATTCCAGTTGACTTGCTCATTAATGTTTTCTTCCTGTTCTGATCTACCAAGCCATATATGTCGAAACGCAATCTGGGTCAAATATTACCACATAAAGAAAAAACTAGACAATGCGGCGCGTCCCAAAGGGGAAAAATCCAAACAAATAAATATTGAAGGGCTGGTAAACATATCGATAACATGCCTCTGAAGAACAAAAAAACAAGAACATTTGCCTTTCTCCAGTAGAATTTTTCTTTCCTTTTTACTCGCGGTAGGACATATTTAATACAGAAATATTCCTGTTCCAATTTCCTCTTTTTCTTTTCTTCCCTTCCTCACGTATCTGCTATTGTGCTTTCACTATGGGCAATTCTAGTTCACATCCAATTACTCCTGAAGCAGCTAACCAAGTGGTCTTTGGGGGAAAACCAGAGTCCTCAAACATGTCGCCAGTCGATACCTTGGAGCTTATTAGTAGACTTGAGAAGCAAATTAATAGCGTTGTGCAAGCCTCCAATATCTCTCTCGTTGAAATTCAAGATGGGATTGCCATTGCGCAATATGACCAGGAACTACGCGAAAACAAAATTATTCAAAAACTTGATAAAGACATCACAAGCCAGCTTGTCCAGCTCAAGATTTTAAATGTGCGAAAACACATTCACAGAGACATTTTTACAACATACACTTCCAACCACTACATTCCAAGGAATGCTGCCCCATTTTCAGAAATTTACTTGGTTGACCGAGATGTAGAAAAGCGTGAATGTCCAGTTACACCACAGCCAACACATAAATCATTTGAGCGCACCGTAACTGAAGATTCGCCCATGAGAGGTCGCGTTCTAACTTTCCAAGTTTCATCTAACAGCTCATCACATCATAAACAAGCTTTTGCCAATATTGATAATTCTCCTCAGAGTAGCGATATCAGTCTTCTCCACTCATCCCCAGCCACAATTGTCGCCAGTGAAAAAAAATTACACCTTCCCCCTCCGTTAACTTCGGAAACATTTGCACAAGTCTATAGCGAAGTATCTAAGCCTGATGGAAATCGTGGGAGCTTCGCCAATCTCTCAGACTCTACATTGTCTGACCCAAGCTGTCTCTCAAATGAAAATACGGACACAGCATGTTCCTCAGAAAGTTCACTTAATTCTCCTAATAATATTGTGGCGCCAATTGCTGAGCCAGACGTTGTTATTACACAACAAAATAGTCCTCCACTCTCTGAAGAGCAGAAAGCTCATTATGAAACTCTAATGAGCTACCTCTCTGATTTTACAGACTCAGAAAACGAGCCTCCCTTTTCCCCATATACAGAAAGTGTTTATTCTGCATTCTCTGCTGTTCCTGAAAGCATTGTTGACTCTTCTAAGTTCCCTGAATATCGAAGGCATTACTCAAGCCATTACACTCCCTCTGGCTTCCAAATTGTGTTGAATCATAATGACGCTACAAGTGAGCGAATTGGAGAAGATGACGAGATCTCAGATGCAAAAACAATTAAAGAGAAGCCAAACGCAGCTGAATTTAGGTTTTCTGGAGAAGTGCCACAGGTTGAGCAAAGAATTTCTGATACGGCTAAGCTTGAAAAAAAAATAAGTATGCTACCCGATGTCAAGCCACTTGTTATTAAGGAACGCCAATCAGTCCCTGAGTGTACTCAGACATCTGTTTTAGTTCGCCCAATGGCACCGGTTTCTAAATCCCCTGACCATAGCATGCAAGCTCAAGATCCCGAAATCAATATGTCTTCTCCCAGTTTATCTTCTGCTCCATCTTCTGCTCCATCTTCTGCTTCATCTTCTGCTTCATCTTCTGCTTCATCCTCTGTTCCATTCTCTGCTCCATCCTCTGCTCCATCCTCCGGTCCATCCTCTGCTCTATCCTCTGCTCCATCCTCAGCTCTATCTCCTACTCTTGCGGATGAACCAGTATCACCAACAAAAAAAAATGCAGGTATTTTTCGATGGCCTTTGGGTCTTTTCTCATCTACAAAATCATCTGTCGCAGTTATTCCAGCTAAGCAGCAGCGCAAAAAACCAGTTGTGCCTATTGTTATTGCCAGAAGTGGGTCTGTCAGAAGGAATGCTTCTATCATTCGTAATAACTCGGTTCAACATTCAGGCTCTATTCGTCGTAATGGTTTAGTCCAACGTTCAGGCTCTATTCGTCGTAATAACTCGGTTCGGCGTTCAGGCTCCATTCGTCGTAACGGCTCAATCATCCGCAATCCATCTACAGCCCGCCACCTTGGTAAGAAAACTGCCTCCAGTCCAACAGTCTCGGTCGGATCTTTTGACTTTGGTGCACCATCTTCTTCCTATTCCAACCCTCGTCGGAAACTTAGCATTCCCAGACAAATTACAAGCAGCTCACGTTATCGCCGCAACAACACAGCTGTTTTCCGCAGCGCCCCTATAGGGACTACGGGTGCTCCTTCATATAGACCTTATCGAGGGTCTGTCTATTCCTTACAAACGCAACCACAACCCGGTCCTGAGCACGAATACCGTATGTATAGCACACGTCGCAGCAGCACCCTGCGCAAAAAGATTTCGGATATTTCGATTGTTTCTAAATTGAAAGATACGGAAGTAAATGAGGTAATGAGGAACCAGGGAATTCCGCCAAAGGTGCCTACACATTCAGCAGGTTCTTCTATGCTGAATAAGACGAGCGAATTGAAGAGAAGCGGTACTAATGCAACCACGTCTTCTGAGTTTTTTGTTACCAAAGTTGCACCAAGTGCCATACCTTCATCATCTGGTACACTTGATGGTAGCAATGATGCCGAGAATGGCATAAGCTCTTCCAGTAATGATCCTGCTAGCAGTACAGGAAATAATGATAGTTCTTGGGACAAGATTTTGTATGGGCCACATGACACTCAAGTATACACCCGTAAGTGTACTTTTAAGCGCAAGAAGGAACAAGAATTAGCATCTGCTGCCATTGTTCACACTCCCAAAATTGTTGATGGCGGGGCTGTCGAAGATTTAAAATCCGAGACTGGTTCAATTGTATCGATTGAATATACTAGTAGTAATTCTAGTGATCAAAGTGGAAGTAATAACATTGCCAAATCCGAAGTTGCCTGTGATACACCTGACCTCCCAAACAAGTTCATGCTAACTGGGTATGACCATACAACTCGGTTAAAGGTTATTAATCGTAACGGAGAGAGTGTGCTAAGCAGTCGAGTAAGCAGTATGCGGAATAGCCCAGCAATTGGCTCCATTGATGTCAGTGAGGTTGAGAGAGAGTATGAGAATATTGAAGTGGCAAGGAAAGCTCACGAATTTCATTTAAAGAATAAGCTTCTGTCGCCTGCCAGTATTACTAGAGGAGAACCTTTTGGAGGAGGCTTACATCAACCTCATTTGCAGCACCATTTGAAGAATCAATTCAGCATTGCTAGCAACATTTCAACAGCCAGTAACGGTACAGTTCAACTACAACGGAAAACGAATGAATCTTTGGAAAGAGCCCGTAAATGCTTTTCTTGGGGACCACAGAGAGCTGTACAGGCCACAAATCCATTGCCTGGTGCTCAAATCTGCGCCTCGCCAAGAGCCAAACCTTCTTCCCTTACTGCAGCTGAGCGAGAGCGAAGGCTGATTGATAAACGGAATACAGTTATTGGAGGCGCTGTTACCTTTGGAAATGTTTCACACTACAATTTTGGACTCGACCCTCTTGATCCGATGGACCCCAGAATTAGCGATAATTCTTCTGCTGCTTCAAGTAGTTCATCTTCTTCACCAACAATTCGGTTAGTTGCTGGCAATGAGTTTGAAGACATTGAAAAGGGAGAACATGAGGAAGAAAACCATGACGGGGATATGTTTGAATTATTACAGAAACGTCGGTCTGTTCATTTTGCAGATGCAGTGGATGAAACTAATTTGTTATGGGTCAATCGAGGAGCTTTGTTTCATGGAGGCCTTTCTTCTTCTTCATCATGATATTTATAGTCTGTTTTTGTATCACTTATTCTTAATATTCTTCATTTTGTATTATTTCCGTCATTAATTCCACACGATTTCGCTGGACTTAATACTGGCGTGTCGGGTATGACTAGACGTTCCATCAAAACCGAGAACCTATGAAAAGTGCCAAAATCTATTTTTAGCACAATTCAAGAGCTATGAACTCATGATCACGTGGTCACAGAGGGGCTTTGTGTACTAGAATCGTTGCAGGCCAATTCTAAAAACAGGATCAGAAAATCAGATTTGGCTGCGATTGCTGTACGGCAGATAGAAAAAAAAGGTCTTTGGGCACATTTTTTAGTAGTATGCCTTTGCAAAAGGCAATGCCCAGAAATATCGGAAAACTAAATCGCAGCAAAAGCTGCAACGAAAACCTCGATTTTCAATTGCAATGCCATAGTCAATCACACGTCTGGAGGAGAGTATTTTCATCATGGACCATATTTAGTGGGAAAAGAAAGAAAAAAAATCTGGTGAAAAATAAGTTATTTTACGGTTCAAAAAGCCTCAGAATCAGATTTTGCTGTAGTTTCTAGTTAGTGACATATGTGTAGTTGTGGTTGTTTTTTGGAGTGAAAATTTAAATAAAAAAAAGCTGATTTGGGGGAAAATAAACATTGACGACAACAAGACTCTTGTAATATTTGAAAAAAGGTATAAATTCGTCATAATTCCCTCTTTTTTCTCTTTCCTTGTAAATATACTTACTTTCTTAATAAAAACCATTCATCGTCACTTTTCAATCCAATCGTCATTCACTTTAATCAACCAACCGGTATTCTTTCGCTGCATTATTTCAAACAAGAAATCTAAAAGTACCAAGGGAAAATAAAAAACAAGACAAGTAGGAGAAAAAATTATTTCACTTTTTTTCTTCTTTCCCTCATCCTTCACTATCGTGCTATAAAGACTTTTTTCTTCTTCTTATTTTAACTCCAGTTTATCAACATGTGGTATGTTTGTAGGCAAGGCGACTTTTGAAATTTACTTACTAACTCCATTTACAGTGGAATCTTTGGATACATTAATTACCTCGTCCCTCAGACTAAAGGACACATTTTAAACACTCTTATAGAGGGTCTACAACGACAGGAATACCGTGGCTATGACTCTGCAGGCCTTGCTGTGGACGGCGAGGAGATTATTGACATTGCTGGCGAGCCCACCCCTAAGCGATCTGTCCAGATTTTTAGACAGGTTGGTAAAGTCCACCTCCTGAGGGAGAGCATTACATCTCAAACCGTCAATACTAAGGAGGTTTTTGAGTGTCATGCTGGTATTGCCCACACTAGATGGGCTACCCACGGTGTCCCAAAGACTATTAACTGCCATCCCCAAAGCTCTGACATTAATAATGAGTTCACTGTCGTCCACAATGGTATTATTACCAACTACCGTGAGATCAAGTCACTTCTCGAGGCTAAGGGCTACAGATTTGAGTCTGAAACTGATACTGAGGCCATTGCCAAGTTGCTAAAGTTTATCTATGATACCAACATTAAGGAGCGTGGCTACGACAACAAGCCCGACTTTTCTGATCTCGCCAAGCAGGTCGTCAAGGAACTTGAGGGTGCGTACGGGCTTTTGATTAAGTCTGTCCACTACCCTGATGAGGTTGTAGCGACTCGTAAAGGATCTCCACTTTTGGTAGGTGTCAAGACTGAAAAGAAGCTTAAGGTTGACTTTGTTGACGTTGAGTTTATTGACGCTGAAACTGACCAGAACACTGGGTCTCTTTTGTCTGGAAATGGATCCTCCTCTCTCACTGTTCCTGGTAACACAGTCCAGGAACCATTGAGACACTCTCAATCTCGTGCCTTTTTGTCTGAAGACAGTACTCCTAGGCCTATTGAGTTCTTCCTTGCCTCTGACCCAGCCGCTGTTGTTGAACACACTAGAAAAGTTCTCTTCCTAGAGGATGATGACATTGCACACATTAGCGACGGTGAGCTTCATATTCACAGAGTCCGTCGTGACGTTAACGAGTCATCCATTCGCTCTATTGAAACCCTCGAAATGGAGTTGCAGCAAATTATGAAGGGAAAGTTTACTCATTTCATGCAGAAGGAAATCTTTGAGCAGCCCGAATCTGTCATTAATACCATGCGTGGTCGTGTTGACTTTGAAAACAATACTGTCCAGCTCGGTGGGCTCCGCACTTGGCTAACCACTATTCGCAGATGCAGACGCATTATTATGATTGCCTGCGGTACCTCTTACCACTCGTGTCTAGCAACTCGTTCTATTTTTGAAGAACTTACCGAAATTCCCGTCTCAGTCGAGCTGGCCTCTGACTTTTTGGACAGACGCTCTCCCGTATTTAGAGATGACACATGTGTCTTTGTGTCTCAGTCTGGTGAAACTGCCGATACCATTTTGGCTCTCCAGTACTGTTTGGAGCGTGGTGCCCTGACTGTTGGTATCGTCAACTCGGTGGGCTCTTCTATTTCTCGTCAAACTCATTGCGGTGTCCACATCAATGCCGGTCCTGAAATTGGTGTTGCCTCTACCAAGGCTTACACTTCTCAGTACATTGCTCTGGTCATGGCTGCTCTCTCTTTGTCCGATGACCGTGTGTCCAAAATTGAGCGTCGTTGTGAGATTATTCAAGGACTCAAGAACATTTCTTCTCAGATTAAAGAGGTCTTGGAGCTTGACAGTCATATTCGCGAGCTCTGTGACAAGGACTTGGCCTCCCACAAGTCTCTCCTTC
>JAKVQY010000493.1:0-12614 GCA_030463045.1 Geotrichum macrosporum
AAAGAGTTTTTACTTAAGGTGGCTTCTATCTGTGGAAATCAGCTAGTTGAGTGTTGTGCAGAGGTATATTTCGGGCTCAAATTGAGGTTATTTGACTTGGTAGTAAAAAGCTACAATTTAGGGAAAAGGAAGCAGTCCAACCTGTGTTCTAAACACATTATTTTTATTTTATTTTAATTTCTTATTATTCTATTTTATCTATATGTTGTTTATTTCTATAAGTTGAGACTCTAAAAATATATGTTAAGTTAAGTTTTAGACTTAAAATATACGTTATGTTATAGTTAGACTAAACTACAAAAAAATTACAATTTTTCATTACCGTTATGGACTTTTATTGAAGTTGTTCTAAGTTTTCTGAAATATGTTGAAGAGATTATTTTACATGGGACAATAAACTGATTTATCATCAAGTGATTATAATACTATATGAAAGTCAATATTACCCTTACCCTGGTTTTATTTTTTATTTTTATCTTTTCCATACTACTCTGAATACTCTACTTTTTAGTATTCAAGATTTGGCAACGGCAGATCGTAATGCATGTTTACAAGTCGCTAGTAGCTCCGTCTATTGTGACGCGTAGCGTCTCTTGCAATTTTACTGGGAGTGATAATTTGATTGTTGTGAAAGGTGATAGTCTTTTACAGATATTCAAGACAGTCCGCGTTCAAAAACTCGTGTTTTCGGATAAATCACAAGAAGGTGCCAAAGACATAAATGGAGGCAATCCTGAAGGCGAGGATGCCACAGACTTGATTAGAGTTATGGACGGCGAAGATACCTTTTTAGACACTGGAATGGCTTTGGAAGCTGCGCGGGAGGAATTCACAACTAAGCTTGTATTAGAAAGCGAGTGGCCGCTCGATGGTCAAGTTACCGGAATTTCTGCTATTCGAACAGTGGCTAATCCCAAGATTGATTCTCTTTTAATATCTTTTCGCTATGCTAAAGTAGTGATTGTGGCCTGGGATGTCGCTGCGCATTGCTTGAATACCATCAGTTTGCATTACTATGAAAAAGACCTTCAAGACTCAACATTTTTGGATAAAACATTTACCTCAGTTTTGCGAGTCGATCCTCATGGTTTATGTGCCAGTATTTCTATTCAGCAAGACTCAATTGCATTTCTTCCCTTTGTTCAAAGCGAACTTCTCGACGATACAAGTATATTACCTAGCGTTGCCAACGGGAGTCAACAATCTCAACTTCCTCCAATTTACTTTCCAAGTTTTGTACTTTCTGCAGGAGTCTTAAATGACACAATATCAAATATCATTGACTTCTGCTTTCTTTACGAATACCGTGAGCCAACTATTGCAATAATATACGAGCCAAGTCGCACTTGGGCTGGGACTATACCTATGCATAAAGATACTGTAAGATATCTTGTTCTTTCCTTAGATCTGCAGCAACGCTCTTCGACAGCAATTGTTTCTGCACAAAACTTGCCTTATGAGATTCGAAGACTTGTTCCTGTTCGAGAGCCAATAGGCGGATGCTTACTAGTTGGAACAAATGAGCTAATTCATATCGATTCACAGGGCCGTCAACATGGTGTTTCTGTCAACTCATTTAGTACTATCGTTTCTGCAGGCGAGTACGTTGATCAGAGTTCGTTGGAACTTAGTCTTGATGGTTGCCAGATTACCAACCTTTCTGGCGTCGACGACGAGATGCTTTTAATCAATTTCGACGGCCAACTTTTCAGTGTTAAATTTGGACTGGAGAGCAGAAAAGTGCAAGGGTTTCAGGTAAAAGCCATTGGAGGTAAATCAGTAAACATATCAAGCCCCTCAACAGTTGCAATTATGGCCCCACGTCATATTTTTGTGGGTAGCAGTACTTCCGATTCGAAACTGTTGCAATGGAAACGACGAGGGGAAAAAATGGATGACGACAATAAAAAATCCGCTATAACTTACGGCAATAAAAGCAAAACTGTTGATTCTACCTACGATGAGCTAGACGATATTTATGGAGACGATGATGGTGGCCAAGGCAACGACTTATACTTAAATACTGCTTTAAGCAATCAACCTATTATGTATAACGTCAGTGACATTCTTAAGGCATACGGACCTATTCATGACTTGGTTCTGGGAAAAGCTAAAGAAGATAAGCTCAATGTAGTCGCTGCTACTGGATACGGCAGTGACATGTCTCTTTCAATATTCAATCAGCATATTTACCCTGAATATTTTAGCGATTTGAAACTCCAAGAATCATTTTCTCGAATATGGACTTTGAATCCTTCTGGTGTTAGTTCTATCGGTAATAACACTGATGACTCTGAAGAGATTGCTTTTGATAGCTATATGGTTGCGAGCAATAACTATTCTAGTTTTATTTATAAGATTGATCATCAGTTCAGTGATTTTACAAATGATTTCTCCGACTTTGTCTCATATGAGCCAACTTTTGCTGCCCAGACTTTGTTACAAGGCCAAATCATTGCGCAAATTCACAAATCTGGTATTACATTGTTTGACGCAAACTGGGTAAAGTTGTATTCTCGGAAATTACAAGCAGTCCCATATAGCGCCTCATTTGCAGAAGATTTTATTACTATTATATTTCAAGACGACACTACTAAGATGTTTCAGGTCCAGCAGGACGGAGATAACTGGGGGATTAATGTCAGGAATTTGTCAAAAGAATTTCCGTCTGCTTCAATATTATCTTTGGCTGTCTCACAAGTTTTTACACAATTAAGTATCAGTTCTGAAAAGAAGCGGTCAAAGCGCAAGCGAGATGACGAAGAAGTAACTGTTGAAAATCCAATAACACGAACCCCAATTGGGTTTTCTTTGAGAAATATGTCTGATAATGCGCCGGCACATTTCTCCATGTACTTTTTAGGAAATCCTACTATACCCTACGATTTAACTTGTCTTTTCCATTTGCCTAGTTATGCTTATCTTGAAGGTACCTCTTTCAAAACTCCGGAAGTAACCAGCGAGGGAACTGAAGTCATTATTTCCACCATTCAACATTTCTATTTGTCCAATGATTCTGAACGAGAAGAATACATTGCTCTCAAGACGAGCAACAATCTTATTTATTTCTACCACATTCGAAGCAACGATTCCCAATACTATTTATTAAAAGTTCAACATTCCACCTCCCTGGCATGTCTTTTGTCACCTTCAATGTTTAACGAAGACCAATATATGGATGATGATGAAGTACCAATTGAGCTGATACCGTTTCGAAATCTTGATGGATACTCTGGCTTATTTATTACCGGTCGCTCTCCACTTGTTTTGATGAAGGAAGCACATGGGCCTATCAATCTTCACAAGCTCGCTTGTGAAAGTCCAATTATTGGATTCTCTACTTTCAATACAACTTCCGTTTATCAAGGGTTTGCTTATCTAGATAGCAAATTTACTTTTCAAATTGCTAAGCTCCCTTCCGATACAGATTTCAGCATTGCTTGGCCCGCCCGTCGCGTGAATTTGGGAACTCCCGTAACTTCTCTATGCTATCATGAAAGTGGCGAAGTTTACGTGGCCGCAACAACCACAGAGATTCCTTATGTTGCTGCTGATGAAGATGGCTTGCCTATCCCAGGTGCGCTCGAAGACAAACCTAAAGCATCCAGCTTCCAAAGTACAATCAAGTTAGTTTCACCCAAGACTTGGACTGTGATTGATGAGGTAAAACTTCAAGAAAACGAAACTGTCATGACGTTGAAGTCGGTCACCTTGCGTGTTTCAGAGAAGAATAAGCGTAAAAAGAATTTTATTGTGTTTGGTACAAGTATTATGCGAGGTGAGGATTTGGCAGCCAAGGGAGGTTTTTACATTTACGAAGCTATTGAAGTTGTTCCGGAACCTGGAAAACCTGAAACTAGTCACAAATTAAAACTTGTGGCTTCGGAAGTTTCGAAAGGCGCAGTGACTTCTCTTTGTGAAGTTAGTGGGGACTTACTGATTGCACAGGCACAAAAGGTGTGTTTTTATTTTATTTTTTAGTTTATCAGGTATTAACTAATACTTCATTAGGTTGTGGTACGAAACATTCAAGAAGATAATTCTATTTCACCAGTGGCATTTTTGGATATGAATATGTATATAGTTGAAGCCAAGGGGCTCAAGTATATGACGTTACTTGGAGATGCATTACGAAGTGTGTGGCTTGTTGGATTTGGGGTAAGCATTTTATTGAAAATTTTAGCGTATTTTCTAACTTTTGAGTAGGACGAGCCTTACCGCATGACACTTTTTGGTAAAGATTACAAAGATGTTGAAGTAATATCTTGCGAGTTCATGACATTCAATGGTCTTTTATATATTTTAGTGGCAGATACTATGCAGCGTCTTCACATTCTGCAATATGACCCGGAAGATCCTACCTCTCTCTCTGGTCAACGACTCATTCGCAAATCTGAGTTTTTCAGTGGTCGAGAAATCAATGTAATGCAATTGGCCCCTCTCTCACTCACCGAGGAAGGTGCGTTTGTTCCAATCTGTGGAGCATCTGATGGTTCTCTTTCTTTAGTTGTTCCAGTTTCTGAATCAGACTACAGGTCACTTTACGTGATGCAACAGCAAATTATGGAAAAGGAGGAGCATAATGCGAGCTTAAATCCCAGAATGCACCGAAACCTAGGTGTTGATGTTGGAGCCGCTGGAGTGGCGGCATCTGGCCGTGTTCTTCTTGACTATGATGTTATTCGGAGATTCCAATTTTTGCCGCCGCTGAAACAGTCGTTGTACTCTAAGCGTATTGGTAAGAATGGCACGGACGATACCTGGAGAAGTCTCTGTTTCGTGGAGGAATGCCTTAATTACCTATAAATCGTTGCTAGACTAGGAAGAATAAAATAAATGAATGAAGAAATAAATAAATAAATAAATTAAAACAATAATGAAGCATAGTTCTTAACTATTTGCAGGAAACTCGTGGCTAGCGCTGAGGTTTTGTTTTGCTCCTAAGTTAGGTGGATTTCACTCAGGTTGACTTCAAAAAAATATTGCCCACAGCAATTTTCTTAAGCTTTTAACAGCTAATGTTCCTTACAAATTGCTGAAATGTACCCTGAAATTCCCTGGATTACATCTGCCATCATAACGTCAGGCATGTTTGACGAATGCCAAGCAAAATTCAACATCAAGTCACCGCCATCTAAAGAGCTAACACCGACACTGAACGGAGATCCAGCAGCGGAAGTACATTGAAACGAGCTCAATTGACTCATTTCCCAAGTTGGCGAAGAGAATTTTATATCCACATTTTCAAATTCCGAAGGAAACGTAGCAGCGACAAGGCTATGCACGTCAACCGGACGGAGTCGGGATTGCATTGTTCTTTGCCTCAAATATTTAATCAAATGATTTTCTTTACTTCTTAATGGTCCCAGTGCAAGCTCTTTGTTACCCTCGGCTACGATTCTATTTAGACGCAGCTTCATGGACACTGCAGAACTCCATAATAAGGCCAATTCGGTTGCTGCCGTGTAGTCATCATGGTCCACACTATCCGACAACGTGAGCTCATCGCGTAAAAAAATAAACTGGTGGTTGCATGCATAATTTCCCATTGTTTCACTAGTTATATGGTGTGAACTCGGAATTATAGGGCGAAGATTACGCGACAACGTAACCTGTAGTTTGGAATACCGCTGACCATTGCAATCTAGACCTCCACATTCGCCAGTACCGACATTGCAGTCCAATGCCCGGTAAGCATCGGGAATAGAGCGTGATAGTGATGCTAAAATCATCGAGGTCAAGAGACACGTTAAATTAGTACTTCTAAGGTGGCAGTGAAGTGACAGCTTAGTGACACTAAATTTAGGAACAGTAAATCGAAGTAAATTGATTTTCTGAGTGTAAGAAGAACCAGTAACTTCAACGCGGTCAATGCTAGAAGTCGAAGGGACTGATGCCCAACATGTTGTCGTACTCTTATCTGAAAAAGCGAAATGCTCGGAAAGTCTTTTAGACAAAGATTTTGAAAACTGCGTTTTCAATGCCACTTCTATTGTTTTAGGAAGACGCATAGTTTTGGGTATTTCAATCAAATTGTTCGCAACAACCTGCGTTGTGTTAACAGTGGTATAAGTTTTAGAATTCAAATTCAGTGACTTGAGCAAAGAACTAATGAAAACCCGGCCAGATGAGCTATCTCCAAGAGTTTGGTGGAAAAAAAATGCAACTTCAAACACAGAGATTGTAAAATATGCGCTTTTAGTTTCAGTGCTACTACTACTTGCATTGCTTGTTCCCTTAAAAGAATGGCCAATTATGTCTGGCCGACTCGACTCTGGTGTGTATGGGTTTACCGACGTAACCACAACTTTCCAAGGTGGAATAGAATCTATAGCATCAAATGGTTTGGATGCAATACTCTCGTATAGTTCAAGACGTTCTTCCTCTTTATTGGTCTCACTCAAAATCTGCACATGATTATCAAGATCAATGCAGTCAGCTAGCGCAAATCTTGGTACGTTCGCCTCTTTTCCTCTAATTAGCAGGGAAAGAGAAGGATTTTCCAAAACTACTACCGGAATTGCCGAATATAAGACTTGCTTAATAGTCCAAGAAGTTTTGAATGAAGTACTAAAAACAGCAGAGGTAATGGAACAATTTGATTTTCCAGAGTCATCTGAAATAAATTGCAGCTTTTCCAAATGTCCGAAGGGACGTGATGGTTGAGCAGGTATTGCTGACTTCATTTTAAGAGACCTAGTAGATATTTTTTCTTGCATCCGTGAGTCTTTATACCGTTCCCGAAGACCGTGAACCGAGATTGCTTTAAAAAGATCATGTTTAGTAGTAGATGTAATTGCAGTCATTTTTAATAAAGATATGATTGGAAAAAGGATCAAAAGGGCAGTATTTATAACAACAATGTCTGTTGTTGTGTTCAACTGAAGAGTCGTGGTGATATGTGAACTCTTCGCCATTCAACAATCTAAAATCAGACGTCCTCCAAAGTGTACTCTAGGGAGATATCATACCTTCGCCGTGATGATACGAGAAACAGAGTTCATAAATGAGAGCCAAGACATTTTTTCGTACAAAAATGACTGTCAAGCTTTCCACTTCCAAGGATATTGATGGGCAAAAATGCAACTCCCGCGCAAGACAAATTAAAAATGTCTAAGGCGGGAAAAAATTGCTGAACTATTAGCAATGCGAATAACTATCTATCTGTCCAGTCAGTTGCAGGCTCAGCCCGCTGCGGTAGCACCAGATCGTCAAACTTAGGGGTATTTGGCATATCTCTGCGAGAAAAGAAAAGCGAAGAAGGAATCTAAAAAATCTATCACGTCCTTACTTGAAAGCGTGATTGCGCTAACTGCGGCAGTCCATGCATTTCAACTGTGGAAACTTACTCCTGAGTAGGGCAGCTGTAATCAAAACTATCTATTGAGCAAGCTCTTACAAGATTAATTCTTTGTTCCCATGCTCGGCTGTAATTAATAAAAGTTTTTGATGGGCCGCTCCGATACTCTCCGCGTGAAGAAATGTTGGAAAGGAGGCAAACCTTCTAATTCTTGGCTCTGCCCTATTATCGACTATCTCTGATCGGAGTTGGAAGGAAAGGCATGGTTATTACTATCACTACCAGGAAGCAAAAACTATATCTTCTTAAGAATGCCGAGTTTTTTGGCTGGAATGCCATTTGAAATCTCTTCAGAGTGTGGTCAACACAGATCGTTTAGCTTGATGGAACAGTCCAACATTAGATCTAACAGCGGCAGGACCATAAAATGGTCAGAATCAATCTTGATTTGAATTTTGGCCGGAGCAATGTGAGAAAATTAAGCATAGTTTAGACACTACATTGATTCAATTGCCTTGAATCATCTCGGTAAATTTTCTCCATAATCGTGTTTAGCGAAAGCCAAATTAAATACAGAATTTCAAGCCCCCATTGAAATGTTTTTATGCATCTTACTTCATCTCTCCACCCTCCTTTATTTTTTTCTCCCCTTGTAACAAAAACAACATCCAAGCCCAATAGCATATCAAAAATTATCTTAGAACATATTCCAACGAATTTACGATCTTTCATTGAATTGCATTATTGCGCTATTACATTGTTCCAGTGCATTTCTGAAATCTTGTCCGTGTGAACATCCTAGTGATATTCAATTCTTTGTTTATTTAGCTCGGATATACCCATAAATTGATACCGGAACTTTTAGCTGAAATAGCCTTTGACCACAACTTCTAGATACTTATTATTTCACATTCTGGTCGCCAGTGCAAATCTGCTCTTTTCTGCCTTGATTCCTTTTCCTCCAAAAAAAAGATAAAAAATAAAAAAATCACGACTTCATATTGTTCTTTGTTGTTTAAAGTTAAATCGTTGTCCAACTTTATCATGAGCTATACTCCTTCGCATTCACGCTCTAAATCACTCGCTTATGGTGTTAAGCACATTCCTCCTCCTCCTACAGATGCGGAAATATCACCTATGGACTACCATATACCCCACTCATCGCTTTATCGACGGCACTCTAGAAAAAAGAGCTCTCAGATTCTAGTTGAACCCATGGGAGCACCTAAAACAAATTATATGCCAATTTCTCCTACGATAACGGTACCTCCTGCATTGCAAACAATCTTCAATGGCAATGACGAGAAACGACGGGCAGAGTCGAGTGCGCAGTATTTCAGCAATGGAACAAACTGGCCTGCTTCTTATTCTTCAACAGAACAGACAGACATTCGGCCAAAACATCCTTCTTTGAAGCGGCACTCAAGCAGTACGGCAAGCAGCACATATAATTTAAGTCCTCCTGCTTCGGACGATTCTCCTTCCTCTGCCCAATTTCCAGTATTTCTTCATAGAAGAAGCCACACAATTTCTCATCGTTCACATGTATCTGCCATTGATGAGAAGTCCCCTCATTTGCCTCGTATTGTGACAAAAAATCTAGTTCGTCGACATAGCGTTCGAAGCGCAATGAGTAGCGGAAGCGAAAATGACGAGACATCTCCCGTTAATAGAGGTTATGTAAATACCAACAGCTTGCCCAATTCTCGCACACCTAGCGGGGACAGTACTGATTCCAGCACGGGTAAACTGCAAAGGACAGCCTCTTACAGGAGCGACAAATCTGTATCAAGCAGTCCGGAGCCTGAAAAGTTAGCTCTGAATGAATTTTCTGCCAACACACTTGCATCTGGAGCTTCTTTCTTGATTGCTGGTCAATTTTTTGCGAAGCTGCTTACTTTTACTTTAAATCAATTGATTCTTAGATTTGTTGGCCCCGAAACTTTTGGTGCCAATGCCCAATTTGAACTTTTGCTCACTACGATTCTTTACTTTTCTCGTGAAGCAATTCGCCTTGCGGCACAGCGTGAATCGCTGTCTGGGAAGCAGCCCGACTTATATCGTTTTGAGGGTGGTGTCGTTGAGAACACACAATCCGGCACTCTACAGCAAGTAATCAACATTGGATTTGTCCCTTTATTTGCTGGAATTCCTCTGGCCACTATATTATCTTGTCTATACGTCAACTTCTCCGCTACCGGATCTGAACTGGATTCAAAGACTGTGAGCCTAGCTGTCATAATCTTTGCCATATCGTCGATTTTGGAGCTTGCAGCGGAGCCTAGCTTTTTGCTTTTTCAATTTCAACTTCAGTTCAAAAAGCGCGCTTCATTCGAGTCCATTGCTGTATTTTCTCGATGCGCACTGACAGTTATCTTCATTCTTTTTGGTCGGCGCCGTGAGACAGCTATTATTGCTTTTGCTCTGGGCCAATTGGCGTACTCTTCAGTTCTTGCGACTCTTTATATCTTTAACGCAATTCGAGATTCCCGCATGAAGCCATATCAGCTCACATATCCTCAAGGTGTTTGGAAGGAAGGAGATTCTTCCAGCAAGATATATCTCTCAAAAGAAACAAAGACTTTGGCAGCTTCCATATGGTTCCAAACTATTTTCAAACATTGTCTAACGGAAGGCGACAAATTTCTTATTTCTTTACTTCTTCCAATGACAGACCAAGGAGTGTACGCCGTTGTCGTCAACTATGGATCACTCCTTGCTAGACTTGTTTTTCTTCCCATTGAAGAGGCATTGAGAAACTTTTTCTCTAAAATATTAGCACCTCCTGTCGCCCGAGATAATTTTAGATTATCTGTTACTGTGATTTCAACACTTCTACGGATATATATCTACTTGTCGGTCTTTGCAGTAGCATTTGGGCCTATGGTTTCTTCATATATACTCCGCTTTCTTGTTTCCAAAACTTGGTTCGATACTGACGCTCCCGTTGTTCTTGCTACTTATGCTTGCTACATTCCATTTCTTGCAATTAATGGCGCGCTTGAGAGTTTTGTACAATCGGTAGCCACACCTTCAGACATTAAGCGACAATCTTCTGCTCTTTTGGCATTCAGCTTTACGTTCATTGCAGGAGCTTACTTTTTTATGCGCCCTCTAGGTCTTGGAGCTCAAGGGCTTGTCTTGGCTAATATGTTCAACATGGCACAGCGTATCGGCTGGTGTATCATGTGGATTGAAGAGTATTATTCTCGCGTTCGAAAAGACGCACGCGAAAAGAAATCTGAGGATTTTATAATTCCAGAGTCACTAGAATACCTTTACAGGCCTTGGGGTTGGCTCCTTCTTGCTTGCCCTCGACCTTTGGTCTTTGGAGTGGTAGCAGCCCTGGCGCCTATTGTTTGGATACTGGGCCAAGTTTCCACGTTTAAAGGATTGGTTGAACACGTTTGTCTCGCCATCTGCATGCTGGTTGGTGTATGCTATTCTGAAAAGGACTTGATTCTTGATACGGTAGCAAGGTACAGAAACAAGCAACATATCTCTCAAGAGAAGAAAGAAAATTAAGGAAATATATACTGTATTTTTATATCCAAGGGAAATACTAACATAATATTACCCCTGTAAGGGAAAAAAAAAAATTCAAGTGAATTTCAAACGCCCGTAAGTGAAGACCACTACTACTGTTTTTACAGGACCAGCTCAAACCCCCAGCAAAAAACTCTTAAAACAATTCATATGGCTTGGCCAATTAATTTGGGAAAAAATTTGGAATATTCACGTTGCAGTCAAATTTACTTGAGATAAATTCCCCTCTATTTTTTCTGGTTACTGTAATCACCATTCTTGTTTAATATATATAATAATACTTTCTCAAATTTGATATAGCAAATATAGTCTGTAAAACATACTAGCGACTCAATCTTTGAGAGAAGAGTTCTTCTCCACCTCACTATCAAATCTTGAACTATTTATCACATGCTCATCTCTTTCCATATCTTCTTTCCATTTCCATCATTATTCATCACTCTTTTCTATAGGTGTCTTCTCTGCCTTTTTGATAATGTCCATCAGCCCTGAACCTGGCTAGATAAATGGACAGTCTTCTGGCAAAAATGTCCCGCCTATGATACGTAAGTGGTGACGTGTAACCATTAGGTTGTATTCTTATTAACTTCTGTCAGTGCTCCTGGATCCATCTTTTTTCGGACTGCTTTGGAACAACCCACCGAGTGAAATTACCAAATGATGGAGCCTTTCTCTAAGAAATTTGCCTGTTGTGTTATTATATTTAGCTGAGGAATGAGTACATTGATTTCTTCGCGTTGTACTATTCGGTAAGCAGTTTTCGTAATCCCGCGTGGCAATTAAGTGCACAAAGAGCACGAACTAAAATATTGTAATGATTGATCATCTGTCCCGAGTTGGCAGAGAAATAAGTATGTCTTTTGTGGGCATCTTCGGCCTTGCTGCCTGCACGAAGCTCTACTGATACAACAATACGCGAGCTTCTAAGTACGTAAGCAAACTTGTTTCGAATGTTGTAACTATGTCCTTTTCCTTTGGCCTTGATGCAGCACAAATCTTCCTGGTTCAGATGAATTGGCTTCCCACAATTCCTGCACTTTTGCCTGTCTGTCTCAGCACATTATTGCACTGTTAAATTTGCTTGTTGGATTGATGTGCGGTAGTGTGATTGAACTCGCTGGGATGATGAAGGAAGAAACTGCGGCATAGCATAGCGCTTACTTCACAATTCTCAAGATTGATATTTTATACTAATAACAAGTAAAATAAAAACATAAAATGGATAGATTCCTATATTTTAGCGATAACAATGAAAAGTTTAAACGGCTTTACTAAATCCTTTAAACTAGAAGTATCTCTCGTCTCACCACGTAAACCGCTCATTGCGCTGTGCACATTTCCTGCCATGATGATGATGTATTTGTTTATTCTTACTCTTATTTATAAACTTTCGACTATGACGAAAGTTGTTTATGAACTTTTAGAAGGTTTTTTCATCTAATTGTCAAACAATAGAAATTTTCTTAGTAAAATTGATTGGATTTACATATATTGATCAAAAAAAATTATTCAAGAGCCATATACAAGGGTCATAAACCAATATATAATAGCACGTATAGCATCATAAAAGAAAATACTATTTGGCATGACAAAATTAGAGGATGAGGGATGTGGCCTAGTGGAAGGCGCTTTGTAACCAAAGTAAGTTGACGGTAACCTGTCTGTCACTTTGGGTGCCAGGTCCGATCGACTCCTCGGTCTAATATTTGCCATATCAAAAACAAAAAACAGGCCTGAGTATGCTGCTTAAAGTACTCAACCGCTGGTT